>CM039514.1:31480048-31773052 GCA_022432975.1 Begonia masoniana
TCTTCCTCTCGGGTTCTAAATATTCCTCTTAAATTCTTAAATTCCTAAACTCTCTCAACAATTTACTTAAACTAAACGCTCGAATCTAGTCTGCATCTAAATACTTTCAACTCTACATAAACCTACTTTTTGTTGTCTACACATATCCTCGTAAACGTACTAATGACATTTCGACGATCTAGGGTGTCTCCCGATAATTTTGTTTCTAACTTCAAACTTCACTTTGATTTATCGTATTCCTAAAACTCCAAGGGTTTACTAACTAGGGTCAAATTTCTATCTATCTCAATCTTATCTTTCATACAATGTACCTCCCTTGATTGTGCATCTCCCTGCTATCTAGGGTTTCTCGGCATTTTTCTATTCCTGAGAAGGTTAATGAAATCGAATCTTAATGATAAAATAACTAAAGTAAATAATACTTACAGTCGGTAAGGCACGTTGCATGGCGGCTGGCATTGTCGGGTAATCCTTTGAACGAATCGACCATTTTGTTCTAATACCATCTTGTAACGCCTCCGAACCCACCCTGGCTCGGTGCGCTACTTTGCTAACCAATCCCGCATTTAAAATATAATTTAAAATATTTTTTGTTAAAATCTCGACTCCAAAAATATTAGTAAAAACGTGGAAACAAATGAACTTGACGTTGCTTGTTATACAAAAAAAAAAAGAGCAGCGTAACAACTGAAATTTCTAAAACCAAATCCTGAAAATCAAACAGTTTATAAAACATATTCAATACAGTCCCAAAACAACATTTGCAATAGTCTATAAAACCACCATCATTTATCCAAGGAGTCCCACAGTACGACCAAATAAAACGGCTAAATTCTACGAACATTCAACCCAGAAATAGTTAGGAAAACTATACAATCAAAATACCAAATCTCTCACAACTTCCCGAAGATCATGGTCGAGACGCCCCGACAACTGCCTGCACCGGCATACCGCTTACATCCCTAAATGTGTAATACCCGTTCATGTTAAACCGTTTCTCTATTCTTTTTAAAACTAATGACAATATTAAATGTAGGGTTAGTGGATGACTAGGCAAGGGTATAAGGGTAATTAGAAATCTAAGGGTAGATAACGTATTTAAGGAAACTATTATTGAAGTAGCCGCCACTGTTTTATTCCATTTCCTCCCCATTCTCAGCTCCTCAGCCTAGCAGAGCACGATAGGAGACCCCCCCCCCCCCCCCCCTCGACTTTCTCCAGCGACTTCTTCCGAACTTGGTGAGTTTTGCCTCTATTTCTAGCTACATTGTATCTATTGTTGGTGGGAGGGATGATATTGAGGTTTTGGAGAATACAGTAAGTGAGGGTTAGTTCGGTTTAAGTCGAAATCGAGAATGCACAATGACTAGAGTTTCCCTTAGATTTATAGTGGTCTAGAATGAAGATTAGAGGAAATTTAATATATGCTCTGTCTACGGTTTTAGGTTGAGCAATACCCGAAGTGGTTAGCTACCCAGACAATTCCAGGAGATCCAAGTAAGTAATGTTTGCTTGTGCCTTCGGGCCTACATCACAAAACGTTAGGTTTGTATTTACTTGGATATGTTAGTATGCCATGCATCATGTTTTCAAAATGTATACGAAAATGAATTTGAATACACATTGGTATGGAGAGGATTGAATGTGATGAAACAGCAAAGTGAATCAGATTTACTGTTAAGGGAATTAATCCGCCCCTTAATGAGACAGTGGATATATACTTTGGAAGAGCTGATCCAACTTCCAATTTCACAGGGGGATCTGAACATGTGAATCAGATTTACTGTTAAGGGAATTAATCCGCCCCTTAATGAGTCAGTGGATACATACTTTGGGAGAGTTGATCCGACTCCCAATTTCACAGGGGGATCTGAATTAGAAACGATGAATGAGCAATTGAGAGGAGAAAGTAGAAATTGCATGATTAGGAGTTTATGTTTCAGTAATTCATTTCATTTTGCATTACTTACTTAGAATTAGGCTAATAGATGAGTTTTGTGATGTAGGTGAAGAAGTGACAGCAGGTGTGTTTACTGAGTTCACTGAGGACTAGTCGGGTTGGAGGAGTACACTTATTCAATGTTCTGGCAGCTGACGGGGCGGTTTAACTGATGTCTGTCAGTGTGGAGGACTAGTAGTCAAGGATTCAGTCTGAGTATGTTGAGTTCTCATGACAGTAGGAATTTTAGCATTTTGAAAACGTTTTGAAATTTACTGATTTTAGCAGTCTGTTGAGTTCAAATGTTGGTTTTTATCGGATTTGATTAATACTATGGCTTGAGTCGTTCCTGAATGGTCTTTGGGAAGTAAGTAAATTTCTTTTCTGTGGATAGCGTTGTGTTTCTTTTCTACCGGATGATGTCGAGTGTTTTGTTTGTCGGATGATATAGGTGTTTTGTTTGTCGTCTAGTGCCCGGATGAGAGGGATCATCCGGCTGACGTCACCGGTAGATGTAGGGTAAAGTCGATCGGATGAGAGAGATCATCCAGCTGACGTCACCGGTAGATGAAGGATATATTTTGTCGCTTAGTGACCGGATGACAAATTTTATGTTTGTCGTTTAGTGTCCGGATGACAAATTTTATGTTTGTCGTTTAGTGTCCGGATGACAAATTTTATGTTTTGTCGTTTAGTGACCGGATGACAAATTTTATGTTTTGTCATTTAGTGACCGGATGACAAATTTTATGTTTTGTCGTTTAGGGACCGGATGACAAATTTTGTGTTTTGTCGTTTAGTGACCGGATGACAAATCTTGTGCTTTGTCGTTTAGTCACCGGTGGATGTCTTCGAGTAGCCTTTCCCTTTTATTGACTTTGTTCGGCGGTCGATGGAATTGACTTTTGAAATCTTTAAATTATTTTACGAGTTAAACCTTTGCTTCTCAACTGGTTGATTCTTAATATTGCCAACGATTATTTTAACATGGCTTTGTTTAATTTTACTTTTGTTTAAACGATTTCCGCTGCAAGTATTCATGTTTTGTCAAATTACAAATTCTGAAATTTTCAACGAGGTTTTATATTTGGCCCAAGTGTTTCTTAGTAATATTCGAGGTTTTGAGTAACAAACCGGGTTCAGGGAATCGGGGTGTTATAGAATGCGCCCCAAAACTTAGCTTTCCTCATTGCTCATACTTGCTAGGACATCGTCACCTACACCACAGAACACAAAACGTAAGTCTAATGCTTAGCAAGTAGGAAATAATGCAGTTTAAAACAATGCATGCTCAACCCCTAGCATATGCAATTTTTACTCGCTCTGTTACTCTCGTTTCGATTTCTTTGCATTGTTCTATCATAGAACCCCTCACCAGTGCTAACCTGTAACACCCGGTTCTATAGAACTAATTATTTAATCTTTTAATTAATTGTACACTTTACATGGCAATGATAAATGTAGGGTTAGTGGATGACTAGGCAAGGGCATAAGGGTAATTGAAAATTTAAAAGTGGATAACGTATTTAAGGAAAGAGGTTTTGGGTTTAATGCACTGCAGCCGCCACTATTTTTCCCAAATCATTTTCGACTCTCAGCTTCTCAGCTCAGCAGAGTGCGCTAGGGGATTCTTCTCCGATTTTCCCTTTGGCTTAGGTGAGTTTTACTAAGGTATCTCCCTGCATTATGATTATAGACTATAAAGGTGTATCGTAGATGCATATTCTTGGGAAATGTAGGGTGTAGGAGTTGAGTTGGGTCCTGTAAGGAATCGGGAATGCATATAGGATAGAGTCCTGAACTAGCTCCGTAAGTTTCTGAATAGTATGGAATAAGGTTAAGTGAAGATCTAATCGGTATTCTGTTTGTGACTTAGGTGAGCAAAACGTCTGAAGTAGTTTGAAACCGAGCATTTCCAGGAGACCAGGTAAGTGAAGTATGCTTGTGCCTTCAGGCCTACATCACAAAGCAGTAGGATTGTGCATGCTTGAATGTTTTTGTATGTCATGCATCATATTTTAAAAATTATGTGAAAATGAATTTATATAAAATGGTATGGTAAGGAATGAACAGACTGAACAGTTGTTAAGGGAACTAATCCGCCCCTTAATCAAGAGAGAGGATGTATGACTTTGAGGGAAGTGATCCAAACCCCAATTTTACAGGGGGATCTGAACAGTTGTTAAGGGAACTAATCCGCCCCTTAATCAAGAGAGAGGATGTATGACTTTGGGAGAAGTCATCCAACTCCCAATTTCACAGGGGGATCAGATCAGAAACGAATGCATACGCAACTGAGATGAGAAAGTAGAAACTGCATGTTTAGGCATTTATGTTTCAGCATTCCATTTCATTATTGCTTTACTTACTTAGCATTAGGCTAATAGATGAGTTTTGTGATGTAGGTGAAGAAGCCTCAGAAGGTGTGTTCTCCGAACATGTTGAGGATTAGGCTGTTGGGGGAGCACTTCAATGCCACGGATTGGTGATTCTGATGAGGCGGTTTAACTGGTGTCAGTTGATGAGAAGGTTTAGTGAACCATGATTCAATTTAAATATGTTGAGAGTTTTAGTGACAGTAGTAGTTTTGATGTTTTGAATACAATTTGAGACTCTTTCTGATAATGATACTCTGTTAGTTTAATAGTGGTTTTTACCAAATTTTGGAGTAGTACACGGATTTAAGTAATTTTGAACAGTTTTAGTAAAATCCTCAAGTTCTTTTGGTAGTCAGAGTTTTCTTTGTTTATAGTGAAATTGTTGCTATGTTGTTTTCGTTGAGTATTTTGATCTATCGGTAGATGATGTCTATCGGCAGATGTTGAGTATTTTTGATCTATCGGCAGATGATGTCTATCGGCAGATGTTGAGTATTTTTGATCTATCGGTAGATGATGTCTATCGGCAGAAGTCGAGAGTATTGTCTATCGGTGGATTTAGTCCATCGATGGATGAGAGTATTAGAATTTGTCGTTTTGTGATCGGAATATGTCTTCAGAAAAAGCCATCGGAAGATGTCTTAGTAGAAGCTATCGGTAGATGTGTAAAATAAGTTTTGTCGTTTAGTAATCGGTAGATGTCGTGTATTAGACCTATCAGAAGATATAGTAAAAGTGTTGTCATTTAGTGATCGGTAGATGTAAGAAGTAATTTGTCGTTTAGTGACCGGATGATGTGCTCTGTTTTGTTTTGTGATTAAAACACTTTCTTTTGTCGTTTAGTGACCGGACAACGTGATCAGTTTTCTCTTTCTCTTTCAACCAACTGCCTTGAATATTTTAATCTTTAATAAAGATTGTTTTTATATGATGATTTTTCCGCTGCAAGTTTTAACGTTTTAAGAGTCAAAATCTTGATCATTGAAATCAGTTTTAACGTTTTTAAGCTGAGAAAATTACCATCAACCTTGATTAAGATTGCATTGTCATAACTTATTTTATATTGTTAAATGGGGTTGGGGTTGCAATTTTTCGTTGTGGCTGTGTTTAATTTTGTTCACTTGAGAACAAGTTTTTGTTCAAGTTTGGGGGTGTGATAAATGTGTATTTTTCACACTTATTTGTATTCTTTTATACTTAATTCGATTAGTTTTTCTCAAGTGTTTGAAAGAATTTGACATTTTTGGTGTAAGTGCGCAGATATAATGAAATAGAGCAGGTTGGGGTTTCAACAAAGAGAATTGGATGACTCTGTTGCATTACGGAGTAAAACGAGACAAATTGAGAAGGTAAACCCGAAGTAGTGCAGATCTGTTGCCATATTTGAGCGATCAATCAGCTAAAACACCAAAAATTTGACAAAAATGGAGAAGAAACCAGAAGTTGTGCCGATCGATTGGCAAATGTGAGCAATCGATCAGCTAAACATAAAGAAAAATCAAAGTTTAAGAGAAACAATCAGAAGCAGCACCGATAGGTCACCACATAATGGTTGATCGATCGGCCAAAACATGATAAAAATTGAAGTTCAAGAAGCAAAACAGAACGAGTGCCGATTGGTCGGCTACTGTGCATTGATCGATCAAAAATTGACGTTGTTTGAGCAGAGAAGATGCCGATCAATCGGCTACGCCAAGCATTCGATCAACTGTCGCGAGTTAAAAAGTCAGTGTTTTTCGGGAATTTTTATTCAAAAATTATCTCAGCCATTGATCAAAGTGGGACGCCGATTTTAATTGAGAATTAGGTTATAAGTTAAGACAGAAGACACGTGTTTGGTGGAGGGCTGAAAAAGACAGAGACCGGAACGGAGAGATAAATAAACGGAGATCAAAATGACAGGATGGGGTCAGGAAGAAGACTTCAAATCAAAGAACATAGTTTTTTCTTCTTTCTCGTTCTTTTCTAAAACTATGAACTTCATTATTTTATTGTTTTCTCGTTATTTTTGCATGAACTAACCTATGATTATTTAATATTTCTTTTAATTCAGTTTATTGATATTCTATTCCAATTATGTGTTGAGTAAACTAATACTGTTCTTATTGCTTGCAATTGCCTGATCAACAATAGTATGAACGTAGGACTATTTTGAGGCCGAGAGGAGAAAAATAATTGTGCAATTGAATAGTTTATTATGAAAATGATTTTATACTAGAAATAGATAAGGTGTTCATGTCATATTTTGATTTCTTGTTCGTAATATATTCAATTAATTGTTAGGGTTAGAGATTGAGAGGTAATAATTCGTTAATTGGATAAGTTTGTTATTACTCGAGAGTGATTGATAAATATACTTGCAAAATTATCATCAACACATAGGAATATATATTAACAAATTGGATTAGGAATATTAAATATGATTAATTTAGGTGAAATCTAAAGCCCTAGAGTTTTCTTATTTAACATTGTACAATTTGATTTAAGTTTTTGTTATTTAATTAAGTTCTCATGCTTTATTTTTTAATCAAAAATCATTGAAGTCTTGTTATTCATCTTAAATTAGAAATAATTTCATTTATTAATTTGCAGAAAATAGTTCTTATGGGTTCGTGTAACACCCGAAAAATTTCGATAACGTGCGTAGCCATAGGTTAGAAGTATTATGAGAGTTTATTATTCAAGGGTGATGATATCCATAGAAGAGTGAAAGAAGTGAAGGAAATTTCAAAGGAAATAAGAACCAATAGGAAGCTAAGAATTTAAGGTATTGAAAAGCGTGAAAATGTGTGGTTTTAAGGATGCTTTTCACGTTGGAATTCATGAGAGAAAAGAGAAGAAAAGAGTTTGACAATTCAAACCAAAAAGTGTTTGAAAAGTCAAAAAGGGGAGGTTGAATATTCAAAGTATATTTGAACCAATAGAATGTTAGTTAATAAATGAAACAAAAATTTAAAAGGAAGAGTGAATTAGGAGGAGGGCTCACGTTGGAAGGCATGGCGCAAGGAAGGGTGTGGCCATTTTATAAAATTAATAACTTGGGAGGAGAAAAATTAAAAGAAGGAAAAAGTTGAGGTTTTAATGGTTAAATGGTTGTCTTCTCTTTCACTTTTCTCTCCCACGGTTTTCTCCCAAGCTCTAAGTCCTCCATAGCCGATCCATCTTCCTCCTTCTCTTCAATTTTTCAATGAGTTTTCAAGGTAAAATTGATTGGGTTTTGTTATTTATACATTTTAGGGTTAGTTGGTGATGTTTTTAAGGTGTTTTGAGTGAGTTTAGGGAGAGTTTGAAAACCCTCGATTTGGAATTCTGAAAATTGTGTTCTTGTAACACCCAGCTTTACGGGATTTTGTAATTCTAATATATAATGGCATTTTTATAAATATGTCAATTTACGTCTGTTTTGTGAAAAGAGAGCTTCATTAGAATCCTAATTATTAATATTAATTTTAAGGAAATTTCGAGAATTTTAGGAATTTTAACGCTAAATTACGATAATTATGTTTCTCGTAATATAAAGGATGTTTTAGTAAAAATAGTAAACGAGGTCCATTTTGCAAACGGGCAGTTTTAATGAGGCCCTAGTAATAAGTTGGATTTATTGGTGAAATAAGGAAATTTGAAGAAGCCGAATCGTTAGTCGATTAACGAAACGAAGGACGAAACGAATAGAAAACAAAGGAAGGGCAAAATGGTAATTTTCCAAGTCAATTTTTATTAAAATCATTTTTCTCTCTTTTCTCTCCCTCATTTCACGATCTCTCTCCTTCTCTCTGGCGAAACTCCCAGGCGACGAAGCTCCTTCACGGCGACTTCTATTCCGATGCCGATTTCCTCTCCGATCAAGCTCCGTTCTTCACGTTTTCTCCTCCAATCCCGATCCTAGGTATGATTCTATAGTTTTGGAAAGTTATTGTTCGGTTTTTACGAAGTTACACGGTTAGGGTTTTGTTTAGGTTTTTGTGAAAATGTGATTTAAGGTTAGAAATCGATAGGTTTGCCGTAGTTGTGAAGATAATGGAAGTATTGGACGTTGTTGGACGAAGTTGAACGATTTGTTGAGGAATGTTCGGGTTTTACGGATTTTCGAAGTTTTAGGAAACTCCGTTAATGGAGGTTTTGGTAAGTTGAACGTGAAATGCTCGACGAAACGCCTCAATGAAGTATTCTAGAGTTTTAAGAAATTCTTTAGTTAAGAGTTTCATTAGTTTTGATGCTTAAAGGTTTGAACGTGTTTTAACGACGATTGTTGTGAAATTGCCTTAGGTGAACAATGCTCGTGGACGGAGCTCAGTGCGCTGCGGACAACAGGTAAGTTCTCGTGACTTACTCTGGCCGATTGGCCTACCCCATACGTCAATTTTGGTTGTTGAGGATATTTGGTGCAATGTGTGTTTATATGCTTTGGATGGGTAGTTTAGGCTTAGCTATTTTATAGGTTATGCTTGTATGATGTTTTGATGGTATTCGTAATGTTTTGATGGTATTCACGCTGTTTATGTTTACTTTATGCATTTAACTGCTCATGCACCACGTCTTTTAAAATAGCATGAAAACTGATTTCTGCATATGTTTAAGAAAACGAAATGAATCTACGTAATCTGCTATCTGGTCACGGCGAGGTGGTTTAGCCTTCGGTGACATTCTGTCTGCAACCTAATTAAAAAGTAAAATGAACCAACGAACGAAATGAATCTACGTAATCTGTTATCTGGTCACGGCGAGGTGGTTTAGACCTCGGTGACATTCTGTCTGCGACCTAATTAAAAAGTAAAATGAACGAACGAATCTACGTAATTTGGTCACGGCGAGGTGGTTTAGACCTCGGTGACAATCTGTATGTGACGTAATGAAAAGGAACACGCCTGAATGATTCCCGAAACTCATATGCATAGCATGCATCTGCATTTACGAAACTTATTAAGCCTTTAGCTCATAGATGTCTGTATGGTGTAGGTGGTCTTGACATAGGTGAGGACGGGATCCCTCGACCTGAGGAGTGATGCAGTTGGCGAAGGATGGCTCGCGGGGGTGTGCTGGCGCAGTCGATGCTTAACCTGACCCGTGGGGATGTACGTATGTGTTTTGAGAGTATTGGGATGTTTCGGGCTGATGGTAGACTAGAAAGAATAAATGAATAGTTAGAAACATTTTAGGATGTTTTGTTCTGGATAGTGGATAGGTTATGTTTTGAACTTTTAAAACGTTTTGAAAATGTATTTTCTAAATGTTTTGTAACACCCAGGTTTTTTTTAAAGGAAATTTGAGAGAATAAATGGATAAGGTAGTTATTTAATAAATAGTTGTTTTTATTTAATTAAAAGAAAAGTGAGTAAGTTGGTTAAACTAATTGGTTTATTAATTGGAGTAAATTAAGCTGGGTACGGGATGAGAGTCAATTTACGAAATTTATAAATTAAGGACGGGATTTAACGGAATTTTGGAAGGGCAAAATGGTATTATTGTTATTAATGTTAGTTTTAATGTATTATTATTATTATTATATAAAAAAAAAAACAACAAACAGATAGCCGAAGCTATCTGTTCGAGCTCGAACCCGAGCACCCGAGCAGCGAAGGAGGGACGCGAGCGACGATCGCTGTTCAAACCACCGGCGACTCCGGCGTTCTCCGGCCAGACGTCGGCGGCGCAGCCAGGGCTGCCATTTCTGGCCCGTTTTCGCGCACAAAACCGCACGGTATGCTCGATTTTCTGTGCCCTGTTTCGGTTTGATTTTAGGCCGGGGATCGCCGAGCTGCTAGGGCTCCGATCGCCGGCCGTTTTTGGATGTTCTCGGCGTCATCTTGCCGAGCTTAATGCCGGCAAAGATTGCCGAGCATCGGGAAGCTCGGATTTGGCGAAAATCCAGTAAGCCCGAATTGGGCATTTCGGGTTTCTGGATTTGGAAACCCTAATTTGTGTTAGTTTAAGTTAATTGAGCGTATAAGTGGTTGATTGGTGAGAAAATGAGTGGAATTTGATGAAAAATCGGAAATGGTGAAATTTCCGGTTAAGGGGCAGTTCGGGTTTTCTGTTAATTGACCTAGCTAGGGTTATTTGTTTTGAAATTCCTTTTGACTGGTTAAAATAGGTTATTAGAGGAGTACGTGGCCGCTGGAATCGTTCGATTCTGATAACCAACGTAAAAGTTACGCGCGTTTGAAGTTTCGGGTCGGTTTTTACCGAACCCAAATTAGTGGCCCATTTAGTTAGGTTTTAATTGGATTAGGCTAGAAATAGTAGTTTTAGAGTTAATTGGTGAATGTAGGCTTAATTTGAATGAAGTTTGAATAATTGTGGTTAGAGTTAGCTTAAATATTCTTTAGAAGTGAATTGTGATGCTTAAGTGACTTTTGTGAATGTGATAGGTTACCGAGTGGAGAATTTACATAGCCAAAGCGAGTAAGTGCGGTGCCAGAGTTCAGGTAAGTAGAGGACGTTTGTTTTGCCTTCGGGCCTACACCACGGAACGGTAGGATTTATTTGTTTGTTGTTTGGCCGTCTTCCTTGTTGGTTATTTGTTGTTGATGTTTGGTTGTCTTCTTTGTCGGTCAAACATGGTTGTGGTTGTGTTGGTTGTTTCATTTGGCGTTGTGTTGGTTGTTTCATTTGGCGTTGTGTTGGTCGTTTTGTTCGGTATGGCATATTTGAAGCATGCATCATTGTATATCACGCTAGGTACGAGCATTGGCATAGTTGGCATTGTGAGTATGAATGTAATCAGATAAGAAAACTTTAATGCATCTCGAATAGGTGCCTAGTCGGGATGAGGTTGCTGGTAGTAGCACCCCGAGGGGTACCCTATGAGAGAGGGCCTGTTAAAACTTGCATTGCATCTCGAATAGGTGCCTTGTCGGGATGAGGTTGCTGGTAGTAGCACCCCGAGGGGTACTCTATAAGAGACGGTTGGCTAAGACATATAATCCTGAATAGTGTGCCTTGTCGGGATGAGGTTGCTGGTAGTAGCACCCCGAGGGGTACTCTATGAAGGATGGTGGTTCGAGTGTGGCCATCCTAGACGGTTATGGGATGTGTGCCAACTCGTTCCACACAGCTTAAGAAAGATTAAAGCAAGAGTAAAGCAACGAACAGCAAATAAGCACAACTGAGTGATAGAAACTGCATGTGTTAGGTTGATTGCACTGTGTGTTGTCGTGTTATGTTGAGTCAGTTTGTTGAGTTGCATTGGGTGGTGTTGTATCTTTGTGTTGAGTTGTTGGGTCGAGGGGTGTTGTGTTGTTGTGTTAGAGTCGGGTAGTGTGTGCATTCTTCTTGTTATTATTTGTTACTCCCTACTTGCTAAGCGTAAGCTTACGTGTGTGTGTGTGTTCTGTGGTGTAGGTAACGACGCGGGTACAGGTGAGCTATGTGAGTCAGCCAGGACTTGGGAGCAGTCGGAGATGCACGGGGCGTGCCGGTGCGGGCAGTTGTCGGGGCGTCTCGACCATGGTCTTCGGAAAGACGTGGGTGGAACAGTATTTTGGGGTCGTGTATAATTTACAATTATTTGGTGGTTTGTAGAGTTGTCTATTTGGTTTTAGAGTTATTGCATAGCTATTTGTATTTGGTGTGTATAATCATAGTTAAGGGTGATGTGTCGCCCTGTACTGTGGACTTTCTCCACTTAGGAATGTTTGTATTTTAGTTTCCCTCTTTAGTTTCCTTCTTTACTGCTATTTGGAGATTTCTCATTTCGTATGTTGGATAGTTGAGTATAGGTATTCTGGATTTGGTTGAGATTGGACTGTGTGCAGGTACTTAGCATTTTGGAGGCGCTATTTTCAGGCGTTACTTTGCCGAAATTTTCGGGAAGTACGCCGTGGTGCTTCAAGGTTAGGATTTAGGGAAATTAGGAAGTCTAGACAGCTATGTCAATGTTATTTTAAATTAAGCATTAACGTGGGATTACTGAGCAAAGTAGCGCTCCGAGCCAGGGGGGTTCGGGGGCGTTACATGTTTGGTATTAGGAAAATGTTCGATTTTTAAACATATCCACGCGATTTGTTTTTATGAAATTAGGTTATGCTTTTAACGTGTTATGAGTCGTTTATTTTGGGGTGATTGGCAAGTGAGAAATCGATGGGATTGTGAGTGAGTTTATGTTGATGATTATTGAAAGGTTTAGGGTGTTAGTGAATTGTGTTTACAGGGAAGAGAAGGAAAGAAGAGAAAAGAAAAATTAGAAAGAGGGGTGCAAATCCTCTGGAAAATCCAGAGGACTTGGCGATCGATCGCCCATAAAGGGGCGATCGATCGCCCCTTACAGTTGCCGCTCCCTGGATTTTCCAGGGAGTGTGGCAAACGTTCACCACAGTAAAGGGCGAACGTTTGCCCCTATGTTTTCCAAACAGGCGATCGATCGCCTGTATTTGGGCGATCGATCGCCCCTACAAAAATGGGACAGTATTCCCTTTTTGCCCCTGATTTTGTCTGTTTCCTCTACTGATTGTTTTATTTAGTTTTTAATTGTTTTAAATAATGGTTTTAAATTTTATTTAAATTGTTTTTAAGTTTTGTTAAATGGTTTACAAACATAAACTTTAACGATTATGATTTTAAAAGTTTTTCCGCTCGAACGTCAGGGTTAAAGTTTTAAGTATCTATCTAAGTATAAAAAAAAATAATAATAAAAATAGGAAATAAGGGTACAACGTTAGAGTCGTTACAGTTCTCCTTGATGATTTTCTTCCTACTTTGATGAGTTAATCCTTAGATATGATACTTTAGGATGTTTAGCTGGTTAGATTAGGGATTGGGAGTGAGTTGTGAAAAACTGGGTTTTGGAAACTAAGAGGGCCGGTTCTATTTTGTGCAATTAGAGATTGGCCATGTTGTTTGGTTGATTAATTTAAGTGTTTCAATGGATAGTAGACATGTAGAGGTTTACAGATTGGGGTGGCACGTCGAAATCCGTTGAAAAACGAGAAAGTTATGGCCGTTTGAAGTTGGATGCTAGAAATTGTGCATAAAAATCGGGTTTTAGGGTTTAGGGTGTGAATTGTCTATTGTGTTGTTAGTTTTAGTTAGAAAAAAATCCTTTAGAATTTATTAATGGTTTTCTAAGTGAATTTCCCTATTTGATTAGGTTGTCGAGCGAGTAATTCAGTTGGACGAAGTGGACAATCAGTTGTCGAGCAATCAGGTAAGTAGTGGATGAGTGTTTTGTTGCCTTCGGGCCTACACCATGGAACGGTAGGGATTGTTTGCTTATTTATTGGGTTTTGTTTGAGTCGAGCATCGTGTGTCATGCATCATTGTTTTCTAACTACGAAACCACGTGTTTGGCATGTTTGAGTGGTGAGGATGAAATGTAAGATAAGAAAATGGATATGCAACTTTGTAACGACCCCATATCCCAGCAAGATATTGTCCGCTCTGGGGATTGGGCCGTAGCCCAATATCCTCCCCTCACGACTTTGTTTGGCGAGAACTTCCCAGAAGGTCACCCAACGTGGAATTGCTCTCGCCGAAGAACTTTTAACTTCAGAGTTCTTATGGGATCCGTTGTCAATTGTGCTCCAAAACGCATCTTGCTATGTTGGGAGGGTCTCTTTACATATGTTTTATTTCCACATACTTCCCCAAGCGATGTGGGATTGTGACGACCCCCTTTTTACGACCTGTCACCTTCCGATTCGCCCGCGCGGACGTACGCCATCCGGGTTCTGGTTCGTGCAGCCATCGTACCCATACGTGCATATTCAGGTCATCACAATCACCCACTCGGGGGCCCAACGTCCTCGTTGGCCACATTTCCGGTTGGGTACAGGCTTTGATACCATTTGTAACGACCCCATATCCCAGCAAGATATTGTCCTCTCTGGGGATTGGGTCGTAGCCCAATATCCTCCCCTCACGGCTTTGTTTGGCAAGAACTTCCCAGAAAGTCACCCAACCTTGAATTGCTCTCGCCAAAGCACTTTTAACTTCGGAGTTCTTATGGGATCCGTTGTCAATTGTGCTCCAAAACGCGTCTTGCTATGTTGGGAGGGTCTCTTTACATATGTTTCATTTCCACATACTTCCCCAAGCGATGTGGGATTGTGACGACCCCCTTTTTACGACCTGTCACCTTTCGGTTCGCCCGCGCAGACGTACCGCCATCAGGGTTCCGGTTCGTGCAGCCATCCTACCCATACGTGTATATTCGGGTCATCACAAACTTGGTCTCGAGTAGAATAGCCTCGTCGGGCAAGTGGCTTATTGTAGCACCCCGAGAGGGATCCTACAAGAGATGCTATGCTAAATTACGTAATGTGTCGTGCGTATGAATGCCTCGACCTACTCGTGCTGAAAAGCACACTGGGGATTCTGAATGCCTCGACCTGTTCGTGCTAGAAAGCACACTGGGGATTCTGAGTACCTCGACCAGCTCGTGCCGGAAGGCACACTGGGGATTCTACGATCGACGAAGGAGGAGATTCGGTATGGCCGTCCCGAATTTTTTTAGGATGTGTGCCTCCGATCTTGCTCCGTGGGTCAAGGCGTGGCCGTCCTGGATTGTGTTGGGGCGTGTGCCTATTTGATGTACATGAAAGTGAAAGATAAATGCAACAAGAATGAAATGAAAACAACAGAGTGTGTAGAAACTGCATGTTAGGGTTGAGTTGAGCATGCATTGGTTTAACGTGCATTACTCCCTACTTACTAAGCATTAGGCTTACCTTTTTGTGTTCTGTGATGTAGGTGACGAGATATACCAAGGTGAGGTCGATGAGGGAGCACAGGATTACGCTGCAGTCGGAGGGGTACGGGGCACGCCGGTGCAGGCTATTGTCGGGGCGTCTCGGCCATCGTCTTCAGAAGGTTGTGGGGGAGTTTTGGTATTTTGTCTTGTAAATATTTTCCTAGCTGTTTTGGGATGTTGTGAATCTGGTTCGTAAATTGTTTTGGAAATGGTTTGAATAGTCTTGACAATAGTTAAAATTGCAGGTTTTGATTTTTTGGAAATTTTAGGCGTTATGCCGCTCGTTTTCGTTTTAAAACAAACGACGTCGGGTTTAGCTTCTCTATTTTTCTTTATTAACGTTTTAAGTTGGTTTTTCAAGATTTTTATGGGACACGGAGTTGAGGGTGTCGGGATCGTGTGGTAAAAATTTTAGGATTTTTGGAGGTGTTTGGCTTGATGAAAAATGAAGAAAAGTGAGGAAAGTTGAAAAAAAATGAAAAAATGGCATTTTTTGGCCGAAAATCCCGAGGAGGCCCGATCGATCTGGCGCTGGGCGCCGATCGATCAGGTGCTGGGCGCGAGGGCTTACAGGCGCGCGCGGCGCCCAGACGCGCGCAGGAGCGCGCCCAGTGCCCAGCACGCGCCCAGCACCATGATTTTGAATTTTTTTTTTTTAATTTCCTATTTCTACTATGTTTTGACCCGACCTTTTCCGACGTATTTTAAACGTATTTTATGCACGTTTTCCAACATTTTGTTTAGGGTTCGAAAAACCCAAAAACTGAGTCAAAATTTTATCAAAAACTATTTTAAACGTCGTTTTAAACGCGGTTTGAGTTAGCAAAGTACGCACCGAGCCGGGGCGGGTTCGGGGCGTTACAGTTCGACTCGTATTTATATACTTTATTACTTTTGTGACACGTTCACTTGCGTTCATATTATTTTTTACAACAGTACTAAATCTAAAGGATTGTGAGAGTTAAATCCATATGCAACTTCGAAATGAGTTTTTTGGGTGGTGGAGTGAACACTCCTATTATAGGAAAACTCCAATTGTGGAAGTTTGATGTCTCAGTCTGTCAATTTCTTCCCAACACAAGTCCTTAAAAAGGATCCTAAGGTACGGTTGACCACTTCTGTTTGGCCGTCAGTTTGCGGATGGAAAGAAGTACTGAATAGAAGTTTGGTTCCAATCTTCCTTCATAAGTTCTCCAAAATGTGCTTAGAAATTTTGTGTCTCGGTCAGACACAATGGACTGCGACACACCATGCAACCTAACTATTTCTTTAAACAATAGGTTGGCAATGAAAATCGAGTCGTCGATTTTATGGCAAGCGATGAAATGCGCCATCTTAGAAAATCGATCTACGACTACCATGATGGAATGAAGTCCATGTTGACTTCCACCTATGGATGAGATGGTACAGGTAGTGGTAGGTATAGTCCTTGAAGCAAAACCTTGCTTTTAGCCTTCTTACAAATCATGCATTGTTCAAGCATACGATGGACATCTCATGCAAGATTGGGCCAAAGGAAGTGTTCTTTAATCAAATCAGGCGTCATTTTTTTCCAAAATGATTGGACAATAATCCTCCACTTTGGGCTTCTTTAACTAGACATCTCCTTAAACTACCTTGAGGTATACATAACTTGCTTCCCTTGAGCAAGTAACCATCCACAATTTGGTAATCCTCGTCAGCCTTATCCTTACCTCTGTGATAGCAGGGTCCAAAATCTGGATCCGACTCATAGCTATCCTTAATTCACTTGAAATCAAAGAATCTTATTCCGAGTTCTGTAAGAAGAACACGTTTCCTAGATAATGCGTCTGCAACCACATTGATTTCTCCTTTCTTATATTTTAAAATATATGGGTATCGCTCCAAAAATTCAACCCATTTAGCATGCCTTTTGTTCAATTTACCGTGACTCTTAATATGTTTGAAGGCCTAGTGGTCAGTGTGTATGATAAAATCTTTGGACAAAAGGTAGTGTTGTCATTGTTCCAGGGCTCGTATGACGGCATAGAACTCATTGTCATAAGTGGAGTAATTAAGCATAGGCCTCTTAAGCTTCTCACTGAAATATGCAAGAGGTCTCCCTTCTTGTATAAGAACGGCACTTATACCCACTCCGGATGCATCACTTTTGATCTCGAATACCTTATCAAAGTCTGGTAGTTCTAGGACAAGGGATTTACAAAGTTTATCCTTAATTATTTCGAAACTATGTCAGCAAGCTGATGTCCATTGGAACTCTTGTCCTTTCCTAGTGCAATTTGTGATAGGCGTCATGATGGTGCTAAAGTTCTTAATGAATCTTCAGTAGAATGAGGCTATGTAACACCCCGAACCCACCTGACACGGTGACCCTTAGAAAAGGGACCGTGTAACCCACAAAATAGGCTCAAAGTGCTCGGGTGAAATGTGTTGCACAAAACAAAAAATAAAGATAAGAAAAATGGAGAATAAAATGCAAATAAATGAAAGTGATAGTGTGTGATTATGGAGGCCAAATATTAAGAAAACAAAATGGAAGAAAATGCATAGATAAATGACAAGAAGTAGGTGGATGGAGTGTGTGAAAAATCGTGTAGAGAGAAATGAAGGAGATGAAGAGAAAATGCAAGAAAAATAAAAGTGAGGTGTGTGATGATGATGGCCGAAATTTAAAAGGTGTAATGTGTGTGAAATGTGTGAACGGAAAAGATAAAATGGATACCTTTGGCGGACCCGAAGAGCTATCTTACGTTTTAAGCTCTCGGGTGCACGTTTTCTCGAAGGGAAACGACCACCGTAGGCATAGGTTTTCATTCTCAACTCCTAACTCCCAATAGAGAAAGGCGAGGGAATGAGATAAGAGTTAACCTAGCAATCCGAAGGCTAGGCTAACAATGGAGGGCTACTCCACTCGATTCAAGAACCGAGGAAACCCGAAGGCAAACCAACACAAAGTGTAGGGAAATAGGTTTTTTTTATAAATTGGGCAAAAGTTCTTTTACACATACCAATGCTATGCTTAAATAGGGAAACCTAGGGTGGATGATTAGGAAAGAAAGGATTGGAGCCATTGATGAAGACCAAGATGAAGGGACAAGATTGCAATCCATGTGCTTCATCCAAGGGTTAAGGTGCTTTCCTTGTTTTACTTGATCAATGGTGCTAAATTGCCATGTCATCCATCCTTGTGGCCACTACCAATTGTACTTGCAAAATTCATACCTTAAAGTTGAGCTCTCATTTGGGCTAAGTCTTGATTTGAGTCCATTTTGTTGAAGTAGCTTTCTCCTTTGTTGACTAAGTCTTCAACCCATCATCTACCATCATACATCTAACCCTAACTACACAATCTAATGCATGATGCAATTTTATAAATAATTCATACAAAAAGGCTAGTGTATGTCAAATAAGTTCAAACCCAAAAATTACACATTTAAAGGCCCGGAAAGACAAATTTTTATTGGGCTACTTGAAGTCTCGTTGTAAGGGCTCCAATGAAGGCTATGCAAGGGCTTGTCCACATCTTCTGAAGTCGGCTCCCATGTGAAATCTACAATGGGGTCAAAACCTGCAAAAAGAGAAAAGTCATTAGAAAATTGATTAATTAAATTATGGGCCCGAGTTTGAGATCTCGTAATGGGCCCCCTTGGCATATCATCCCCTCTGGGTGGCTGAGGATTTGACCTTAAATCCATTAGCTTAGCCTCCTCTTCATGTCCCAATTCTCCAATATAAGGGGACAAATCTTGAACATTAAAGGTTGATGACACCCCATATTCACCAGGTAACTCCAGTTTATAAGCATTATTATTAATTCGTTCCAAGATTTTGAAGGGACCTTCAGCCCTAGGTAGGAGTTTAGATCGTCTCTTGGCTGGAAATCTTTCCTTTCGAAGGTGTAGCCAAACTAAATCTCCAATGTTAAAGATTACCTCTTTTCGTCCTTTATTGGCATGCTTAGCGTAATTGGTGTTATTCTTCTAAATGGTTTGGCGGACCTTTTCATATAATTTTTTGACTTGCTCTGCTTTGCTAGCTCCCGAAGGATTTACAAGGTCCTAGGTCGGAATGGGAATGAGGGTCAGTGGTGAGTTCGGATTAAATCCATAGGCTACCTCAAAGGGCGTTTGCTGGGTGGTGGAGTGAAGGCTTATGTTGTAACAAATTCAACTTGGGGTAGCACTATGTCCCAATTGGTTAGATTCTTACCCACAACACTACGAAGAAGGGTTCCCAAGGTCTTATTAACCACTTCCGTTTGACCGTCCGTTTGGGGATGAAATGATGTACTAAAACATAGTTTAGTCCCCAATTTCTTCCATAAGGTCTTCCAAAAAGTGCCCAAAAATTTAGTATCACTGTCCGACACGATTGATTGGGGCACTCCATGGAGTCTAACTATTTTCTTGAAGAATAGATTGGCTATAGCAGCAGAGTCATCAGTTTTATTACAGACGATAAAGTGCGCCATTTTGGAGAATCTACCACGACAACTAAGATGGAGTCCTTATTACGACCTGTCTGTGGTAACCCCAAAACAAAATCCATGTTAAATTCTACCCAAGGGTGTGTAGGAATTGGTAAAGAAAAGATAAAGTCCTTGGGGTAGAACTTTGCTTTTAGCCTTCTTACAAATAATGCACTGCTCAACGGAATGGTGCACGTCTTTCATCATATGAGGCCAATAAAATCTTTCTTTTAAAAGCTCTAAGGTTTTCTTCTCTCCAAAATGTCCAGACAATCCTCCACCATGAGCTTCTTTAAGAAGGCATTGTCTAAGACTGCAATTAGGAATACATAATTTTCCGCCTTTTAACAAAAATCCTTCAACAACACTATCCTCCTTCTACTTTGTTTTGACAATTTAGGTAGGGCGTTCCAAAATCTTTGTCGGATTCATACATAGTCTTAATCCATTCAAATTCAAAGAATCAGATGCCTAATTCCGTTAAGAGGACACGTCTTCATGATAGAGCATCAGCAACGGTGTTATCAGATCCTTACAAATATTTCAAAATGTATGGAAATCTTTCCAAGAATTCCACCCATTTGGCATGTCTTTTGTTGAGTTTGTGCTGACTTTTAATGTGTTAAGGATTGGTGGTCGGAATGGATCACAAACTCTTTTGACAGGAGATAGTGTAGTCAGTGCTCAATAGCTCTTATCACGGCATAAAACTCCTTGTCGTATGTGGAGTAGTTTAGTGCAGCTCCTTTCAAATTCTCGCTAACACATGAAAGAGGTTTACCGTCTTGCATCAATACGGCACCAATGCCAATTCTAGAGGCATCACTCTTGATCTCAAAAACCTTATTGAAATCGTGAAGTGCTAAAACTGGGGATTGACAAAGTTTTTCCTTAATGAGGTCGAAGAGAGGAGCGACTAGTGAACTGAAGTCTTTAATAAATCTCCTATAAAAAGAGGTTAATATGTGAAAGCTACGGACTTCAGTGATACTATTAGGTGTGGGCCAGTCCTTGATGGCTTTAACTTTATCCTCGTCCGCTTCCAAGCCATCTTTTGAAATAATGAAGCCCAAAAAGTAAACTTTCTCTTGACCAAAGGAGCATTTAGTTAAATTTCCAAACAATTTAGCCCGACAGAGAGTTTGAAAAAGTATCCCGGATGGTTAACATGTTGTGGCAGGTTGGGGCTATAAACCAAGATGTCATCAAAATAAACAACAACAAACTTCCCAAGGAGATCCTTAAGAACATGGTGCATTAGTCTCATAAAGGTGCTCAGGGCATTTGTAAGTCCAAATGGCATAACCATCCACTCAAACAATCTGTATTTAGTTTTGAAGGCAGTTTTCCATTCATCACCATCTTTCATTCGTATCTGGTGATAACCACTTTCAAGTCGACTTTGGAAAAGATTGATGCTCTGCTTAATTCATCTAACATGTCTTCGAGTCTAGGGATCGGATATCTATACTTAATAGTGATTTGATTGATAGCTCGACTATCGACGCACATCCTCATAGTGCCGTCTTTATTGGGTACCAATAATGTAGTCACTACGCAAGGACTCATCGATTCTCTAATCTATCCCCTTCCCAATAACTCTTGGACTTGTTCATGTAATTCTTTGACTTCTTCAGGCCTCATCCTATAGGCCGGACGGTTAGGTAACATAGCTCCGGGTTGGAGGTCAATTTGGTGTTCTATTCCTCTAATGGGTGGTAATCCGGGTGGTAGTTTCTCAGGGAAGACGTCTTGATAATTCTTAAGCAAATTTTGGACTGGTAAAGGTATATCTCTAAGCTCCATAACACGGTCTCTAAAAAGAACTAAGATCACGGTCTTTCCCTTCGTGACAGCAGCTCTTAACCCTTTTTTTTGTTAAGAAAAAATTTTCCTTAATCTGGTCTTTTTTCTTAACTGCATCGTCATGTGCTATTTGTTCAGAGGTCATAGGAAGTAATTTGATGGTCCTACCGCCAAATTTCAAGCTATAATTATTGAGGAATCCGTCATGTTGCACCCTACGGTCATAAAGCCATGGTCTTCCTAATAGAAAATGATTCGCGTTCATAGGAACGACATCGCAAAGAATCGCATCTTTATATTTACCAATAGTGAAATTGATAGTCACTTGCTTTGTCACCTTGATGTCATCTCTATCGTCTAGCCATCTTAATTTATATGGCTTAGGGTGGCTAGTCGTTTCTAACCCAAGTTTGCTAACCATATCTTGAGAAGCTACGTTGACACAGCTTCCACCATCTATAATCATGGAGAAAACTTTATCCTTGACTGCACATCTACTTTGGATAATATTTTCGTGTTGGCAGTCCTCTTTCACATTCTTAGAAATGAGGGCCCTTCTTATAACCATCAAAAGTGGTCCCTCTTGAGCCAAACATTCATCCGACTCGTGCTCACTTTCCTCTTCTACCTCTTCTTCTTCTTTTTCGAGGTATTGACCTTCGTCATTTTTGCTTTCCCATTCTCCGGTTAATTCCTTAATAACCATCACTCGACGGTTAGAGCATTCATTTGCATAATGTCCTTTTCCCAAACACTTGTAGCATTGGACATCACGGGCTCTTTGTCCTTTAGATGGGTTCAATTGATCCTTATCCGCCGAAGGGGGTTTGTTTTGGTTGAATGGTGCTTTAGGTGGCCAATTACGGTTAATTGGCTTTTTATCCTCATTTTTCCATGGGGGCTTGTGTAACACCCAAAATTTTTGTCATGTAATTATCCATTATGCCTTTTCATTTGTTTTAATTCGTTTTAGTAGTAGAAAGTGGTCATTGAAGTTGTAGGGATTAGATTGTGAAAAGAGAAGGTTAAAATGAGAAGTAGAAAAGGGAAGTTTGAAAAGTCAGCAAGTGCATGACCAATAGCAATTAATATTAAAAAGTAAGGAGAGTGAAGAACCAATAGGAAGTGACATAGGAAAGAAAGTGAGAATGAAAGTGAAGAAAAGTGGTGGATTGGTTTGGTTGAAAAGTCAAAAAGAATATGTTGAAATTCAAATGTTTGAAAAGTAAAAAGGGCTTAAGAACCAATAGGAAGTGGTTTGAAAATTCAAAATGGGCAATGCATGTGGTGCATCCACGTTGAATAATAAGGAGAAAAAGAAATGATGGTGAGTGTAACGCCCCGAACCCACCCCGGCTCGGTGCGTCACATTCCAAACCCAACCCGTGATTTAAAACGATGTTTAAAATGATTTTCGTAAATTATAATGACTCGTTTTCGGGTTTTTCGAACCCTCGAAATTTATTGGAAAACGGGCCCAAATACGTTTAAAATACGTCGGAAAAATGTCGGGTCAAAATATTGTAGAAAAAGGGAGAAATTTAAACTTTTAAAAAAAATCAGCCCGAATGGGCGCTGGGCGCGCGCGCGCGCTCGCGCCCCGCAGGTGCCCAATCGCGATCGGTCGCGTTTTGGGCCCGATCAATCGGGCCCGCTTGGGCTATTTTTACCAAAATTGACCCCAACCGCGATCGATCGTGACCCATGCCCGATCGGTCGGGCCGGCTCGGGTATTTTTGACCAGAAACGTCCCAAAACACCCCGTTTTGACTTTTCTTGACTTTCCCAACCTTTCTACACTTTTCTACGAGCCCGACACCTCCAAAAATCCCAAAATTTTTACCATACACTCCCGACACCCAAAACTTCATGTCCCGTAAAAATTTTGAAAAACCGACTTAAAACGAATTATAACAAAAATAATGAACGTAACCCGACGTTATTTATTTAAAAATCAAAACGAGCGGCATAACGCCTAAAACTCAATAAACCAAAACCTGAAAGTTTAAAACCAAAACATATAGTTTCAAACCACAACCATGTAGGACTATTATCCATCAACTCAACCAACCCTCGGACATCCCAAAATAATTACGCAAACATTTATAACTACAACGTACCAAACCTCCAAATTCTTCTAACTTTTCTCAAAATAAACATTCACACTTCAAACAACTTAACCCATCAAAACAGCTTAAAAACACCCATCAACGATCTACATACCAAAAAAAAACAACCTCCCACAAACCCGAGGAAGACAGTAGCCGAGACGCCCCGACAGTAACCTGCACCGGTGCACCCCGTACTCTTCCAACTGCAGCCAAATCCTCGGCGGTCTCGTCTACCTCACCTGTAAAATACTCGTCACCTACACCACAGAACACAAAAAGGTAAACCTAACGCTTAGCAAGTAGGGAAATAATGCACAATGACACACTACATGCTCGACTCAACCCTAACATGCGGTTTCTACACACTCTGTTGTTTTCTTTTCATTTCGGTTGCATTTATCTTTCACTTCCAGGTGAATCAAGTAGGCACACTCCCCCACACAGTCCAGGACGGCCACACCTTGATCCACGGAGCTAGACCAGAGACACACGTCCCAACACAGTCTAGGACGGCCAACCGAATCTCCCCCAATCGATCGTAGAATCCTCATTGTGCCTTCAAGCACGAACAGGTCGAGGCATTCATACGCACGATACATTACATACATTAGCATAGCATCTCGAATAGAATCCCTCGCGGGGTGCTCAACGAGCCACTAGCTCGACGAAGCTATTCTACTCCGAGACCACGTTGCAATCAATTCTTATCTTTTCGTTTCATTCACACCACTCAAGCATGCAAAACACGTAGTTTCGTAGTTTAGAAAACAATGATGTATGAAACACGATGCATGACACAAAGCAAAACAACCAAACAAATACCCATTCCCTACCGTTCTATGGTGTAGGCTCGAAGGCAACAAACACACATCTGCTACTTACCTGGTTGCTCGATACTTTCTCGTTCACTTCGTCCAATCAAAGTACACACTCGATCACCTAAAATAATGAAAACTCAACTTAGCATTACTAACGAACTCTAAGGAAATTCTTAACCTAAACTAACTAAAACTACAACACAATTCATTCCCAAAACATAAAAACTCGGTTTTTACCCCAAAATTGACCGTCTAACTTCAAACGGTCGTAACTCACTCGTTTTTCAACGGATTTCGACGCGCCACCCCATCTCGGAAACCTCTACATGTCTACTATCCATTGAATCACTCAAAGTAACCAAACAAAGTAATTGGCCAACTCGAAATCCAGCAAACAGAATCGGGTATATAAGTGTTCTTCAACCATTTTTGTAGAACACTTCACCAATCTTCAATCTAACCCTCAAATCTACCTAAACCAAGTCATTCAACAACCAAATCATCAAAATAGGGAAGAAATCTAACATTTAAACCCAAATTTTCGGACTTCACATTCTAGGGTTTCCAAACCCTATGCAATCCCCAACAAAACACCCTAAAAACACTCCTAATCTTCATCCAAAGTTACAAAAACCAAAACCCATAAAGTTTTACCTTAAAATGCCTTGAGAGAATTGAAAAAAAGGGAGGAAGGAGGTCAGGTATGGAGGAGGAAGAGAAAAACGATGAAGATGAAGAAAAACAATGAAAACTCACCTTTTTAACCTAAGATTTTTGTCCACTTTTTCTTTTCATCCATTAACCTTTTTAAAATTGTAAAACCACCCCCACAATTCATCTCCCAAATTCTCCAACGTGAATGGCATCAATAGACTCTCCCTTCTTTTGATTTTTCCTTCATTTAATATCCATAAGTTTCCTTCAATCCTATTGGTTGTTTGACTATTCAACTCACTTTAGCTTTGAATTTTCAACCCTCTTTCTTCCATTCTCTTTGCTTTACTTTAGACCATTAACCACTTAACAGTAAACTCCCCTAACACGTCCAATCTAAGGCTCAAAATTTTCCGGGTGTTACAGTGAGTTTGTAAAATTCTAAACTTTTGTGGCAAAAAGTAAAAGTGAAAAATATATGTAGGTTAAATGTAATTTTTCTTCTTTCTTCCTCATTCTTCCACGGTTTCTTCAAGCCTCCATAGCCGATCTCCTCCCTCTCCTTTTCTTCAATTTTTCAAGGAATTTCAAGGTAAAGTTAAATGGGTTTTGATTTTTATACATTTAGGTGAAGGATTTTAGAGTTTATTTATGTTTTTGGTTGATTTTGGTTAGGATTTGGAAACCCTAGATTGGGAAATCCGAAAATTTCATGTCTTGCCTAGTTCTCTTCCCAAATTTAGTGGTTTAACCCTTAAATATGTTAGTTTAGGTTGTTTTTAAGGATAGTTTATAGTTTGGAAGTGAGTTATACAAAAACCGGTTTTGGACACTAATTACACCGATTCTGTTTTGGCATTTTCGGAGTGGCCAAGTTATTTGGTTGGTTAATTTGAGTGTTTCAATGGATAGTAGACGTGTAGAGGTTTACGGATTGGGGTGGCACGTCGTAATCCGTTGAAAAACGAATAAGTTATGGCCGTTCGAAGTTGGACATTAAAATTTGTAGTAAAAATCGGGTTTACGGCTTTGAGGGTGAATTTGTTTTAAGTGTCGTTTAGTTTTAGTTAGAAAATCCTTTAGAGTTTATTATTAGCTTACGAAGATAAGTTTCTTTATTTTAGGTCATCGAGCTAGCGAAGTGATTTGACGAATTAAGCAATTGAAAGTCGAGCCACCAGGTAAGTAGTGGATGTGTGACTTTTGCCTTCAGGCCTACACCATGGAACGGTAGGGAATTGTTTGCTTGATTGTTTTATTTTTGTCTTGTGTTGTGCATTGTATGTGACACGCATCTTTGTTTTCAAACTATGAAACGAACGTGTTTTGAAGCATGGTTTTGAATGGTGAGCTTGCAACGTAAGGGGTGGTGTAAGTTGAAACGTAATGTGGTTGGGTTGGAGTCACCCAGTCGCGTTAGGGTAGCACCTGCTAGGAACTCTAGTAGAGTTTCCCAGTCACGATAAGGTGGTACCTGCGAGGGACTAGTAGAGTTTGAGTCACCCAGTCGTGTTAGGGTAGCACCTGCGAGGAACTCTAGTTGAGTTTCCCAGTCACGTTAAGGTGGTACCTGCGAGGGACTAGTAGAGTTTGAGTCACCCAGTTGTGTTAGGGTAACACCTGCAAGAAACTCTAGTGGAGTCTCCCAGTCGCTTTAAGGTGGTACCTGCGAGGGACTACTAAAGTTGCAGTTTAGCACTTGCGATGAGTTCCGTTCTGTGAATGAGCAACGAAACAAGAGCAACGGAGAGAGTAGAAACTTCATGTGTTAGGGTTTGTGTTGCATTATGTTTTTGGTATGCATTATTCCCTACTTACTAAGCATTAGGCTTACGTTTTGTGTTCTATGGTGTAGGTAACGACAGGAGTTCAGGTGAGCTAGATGATGGAGCCAAGGAGTAGAGGCAGTCGGTAATTTACGAGGCACGCCGGTGCAGGCACTTGTCGGGGTGTCTCGACCATGGTCTTCGGGATGTATGTGGGATTTGGTATTTTGGTAGTTTAGTCGATATTTTGGTAGTTAGTTTGGATTTCAGTTTGTGGAAATGATGGGAGTTATATAATTCTTTTGGTTGATGTTTTAGAAGTTATTGTATATATATTTGTTTGATGTTTTGGGATTTATAAAAATTAAACATTATGCCGCTCGATTTTTCGTATAGTAAACGACGTCAGTTTTCAATGGTTTTTCACGTTTTCGTTAAGATTTTGGAGTCGGTTTTTCCGAGATTTTCTCGTGTCGAGAAGTGAGAAATGTCGGGAAATGTTTTGGGTAAGTTTTGGGTGGTTTGGAGGTGAGTGGTTTGAAGAAATTTGACAAAAAGTGAAAAAATGGAAAAATAGACATTTTGGCTGAAAAAAAACTTGAGAGGGCCACTGGCACGCGCGGAGCGCTCGCAGCAGAGCGCGCGGGTGCGCTGCCCGAGCGCGCGCGGCGCTCAGCAGCTCCACTTTTGGTTTTACTTAAAATTTTCCTATTTCTACTATGTTTTAACCTAATCTTTTCTGACATATTTTAAACGTATTTTGGGCACGTTTTCCAACAAAAATCGAGGGTTCAAAAAACCCAAAAATCGAGTCAAAAATTTATCGAAAATTATTTTAAATTACGTTTTAAACGTGGGGTTGGGTAGCAAAGTAGCGCACAGAGCCGGGGTTGGTTTGGGGGCGTTACAAGATGGTAGCGCCGATCGATCAGCCACATACGCGCACGGAGCGCTCGCAGCGCTTGCGGGGCGCGCTGCAGCGCTCGCGGGGCGGGCTGCAGCAGAGCCCGCGAGCGCGCTGCCTGGGCACGCGCGGCACCCAGCACCTCCCCTTTTGGTTTTTAATAAAATTTACCTATTTCTACTATGTTTTAACCCGATCTTTTCTGACATATTTTAAACGTATTTTGGGCACGTTTTCCAATAAAAATCATGTCAAAAAACCCAAAAATCGAGTAAAAAATTTATCAAAAATTATTTTAAATTACGTTTTAAACGCGGGGTTGGGTAGCAAAGTAGCGCACCGAGCCGGGGTGGGTTCAGGGGCGTTACAGCTTAGGCTTGTCTTGGTCTAAATGCCTAGATGGAAATTTGTTCGGAAAAGTGGTCTTTCATTTTCTCTTAAGTTGTCTCTCCCCCGTAAGGGCTAATTGAATGACCATGTCCATGGCCTCTAATTGTTGCATCTCAACCGCATCACCAATGTCACGATTCAATCCACGAATAAACCTTGTGATAAGTTTGTAACGCCCCCGAATCCAAACCGGCTCGGTGTGCTACTTCGCTAACTCAAACGGCGTTTAAAACGACGTTTAAAATAATTTTTGATAAATTTTTTACTCGATTTTTGGGTTTTTTAAACCCTCAAAAAATGTTGGTAAACGTGCGTAAAATACGCTTAAAATATGTCGGAAAAGGTCGGGTCAAAACATAGTAGAAATGGGAAATTAAAAAAAAAATTTAAAAAGAGGTGTTGGGCGCCTACGCTGGGCGCAGTGCGCGCTGAGCGCCGTGCGCGCTTGGCGCCGCGCACTGGGCATCGAGTGCTTGGCGCACAGGCGCGGGCCAATCGGGTTTTGTGGGGTTGTGTTTTAAATTTAGTTAATTGTGTTGATTTGTCTTAGTTTATTTGTCTTAGTTAGGTATTCCTTAGAATTCCTAGGATGTTATTAAGTGATTTTTCCTTGAATATACAAGGTTGCCGTGCAAACATTAGGGCTAGCCGAGAGAGCAAATACAAACACGTGCAAGAGTCCATGTAAGTAGTGAGTGGTTGTGTTTTGCCTTCGAGCTTACACCATGGAACGGTAGGGAATTGTTGTTTGTTTGTTTGTTTGATTGTTTTGTTTTATTTTGTGCTTAAGCAATTGTGTGGCATGCATCATGGTTTTGAATTACGAAAATACGAGTTTTGAGCATGGTTTCGAATGGTGAGTATGAAATGGAAACTGATAAGTAGAAAGGCAATGTGGCATTATGGTTTTGTGGGGTCGTGTTAAGGTGGCACCCGCGAGGGACTCGAGAGAGAGTTGTCCAAGTCCTGTTGGGGTCCCGGCAACCTGTGGGCCGTGGTTCTTAGTGGAGTCGCCCCAGTCGCTGTATTAGGGTAACACCTGCAAGGGACCTCTATGAGAGCTTGTCCAGTCCCGTTAGGGTGGACACATGGCGAGGGACTATATTCGGAGTCCCCCAGTCGCGTTAGAGTGACAATCCGCGAGGAGCTGCTCTAGGAGTCGCCCAGTTGCGTTAGGTTAGACACCTTACGGAGGGACTAATGTTGGAGTTGCTCTTGTCGAGTGTTTAGTGGTGTGCGCACTCGCGAGGGACTCCATGGGAGTTGCCCAGTCGCGTTAGGGTGACACTCGCGAGGGACTCCATGGGAGTTGCCCAGTCGCGTTAGGGTGACACTCGCGAGGGACTCCATGGGAGTTGTCCAGTCGTGTTAAGGTGTTAGGGTATGACTTGTGGAGTGAGGGAGTCTTGATAGCTTCAACGAAACAACGGAACGAGAACAACAGAGCGAGTAGCAAATTGCATGTGTTAGGATTAGATACCATTGTGTGTGTTGGCAGGCATTTTCCTATTACTAAGCATTAGGTTTGTTTGTGTTACGGTGTAGGGGCACGACAGGATACAGGTGAGCATGATGAGAGAGCCCAGGACTAGGGAGCGTAACACCCCTAATTCCGTACCCGTATTTTCGTAATAATTTTTCATTTATACTTTTTTACTTTTCTATGCTTTAAATAAAACTTTGTGCGGAATAAAAACTGAAGTTGAAAACAGAACTGAAATCGGAATTAAATTTGAACCTAAAAGCATTTAAAACAAACTATAAAACAATTAAAAAAACTTAAAAACATTAATTAAAAACATTTAAAATCATTCAGAAAAGGGGAGGGCAGAATCGGAAATCTGCCCTCAGAAATGTAGCAGCGATCGGGCGCTGCTAATTGCAGCGCACGATCGCTGCATGCGCTGCACAATGCAGCGCACGATCGCTGCATTGTGCAGCGCCTGATCGCTACACGCAGCGATCATTTGCTGCTGCAGCGATCCCCCACGGCGCCCAGTCGCCGACCCCTCTCTCAGCGATCGCTGACAGCGATCAGCGCACAGCGCCCGATCGCTGCAGCACCTCACTTCTTCCTTACTTCGTTCTTTTCTTTTCTACACTTAGGCTCTCTGGAATCTCAAACTCCAGAGAGCAGATCCCTCAGCATCCCTCTCTGGAATCCGATTCCAGAGAGCATTTTGCTCTTTCTTTTCTTACTCAATTTCTCACCTTTATCACAAACGTTGACAACTTAAATCAACCGACACGCGGCGGACTTTGCGGAGTCCAACCGCGTGGATAACTCTAAAAACCGAGCTATCCTTAACAACCTACAAACAACATTTAAACTTAATTTAAACAACCAAACAGTTCCAGAATTTCTATAACGTTTAAATAGCGGTTCTAAACCAAAACATTTTATAACGTTCATCAAACAGTTTAAACCAAAACGTTTTACATACAAGTACCAAAACGTTATCTAATCCCTATCCAGATCCAAACAACCTAAATATTCTATACAATTATCAGATCACACATCCCAAAATAACCCCAGAGTCCATACATACATCCCCACGGGTCGTATCGCGCCTCGACTACTCAGCGCACTCCCACGAGCATCATCCATCAACTGCCTCCGACATCAGGAGGAGGAACGTCGTCCTCACCTGGATCTACGTCACCTAGCAGATCACCTACACCATACAGACACATATGAGATATTGAAATCTCAGTAAGCTACGTAAATGCAGATGCATGCGTGCGTATGCCATTCAGAAATCATGCTCAGATTCAGATTACAGATACAGAATTACAGATTACAGATTCATTACGTCACAGACAGACAGAATTGTCACCGAAACCTCTACCCACTAAGCGGAAAGGGCCCATCCAGCGGTCGGACTACCCTTTCCACCTAGAGAGGGGGGTACACGCTTGCAACACGCACAGCCGTGCCTGAGCCCCATCCCGCGTGACCAGAAACAGACAGATTACGTTTATTCATTCAGATTTCGTTACAAATTTCATTTCAGATATACGTTCCTTTTCTTAAAAACACGTGCAGAAATTCCTTTTCATGACTTTCGAAAACCGTGATGCATGAACAGTTCATATCAGCGGAAAGTAAACAAACAGTTCATATCAGCAGACAATATAACATAACCTATAAACAATTAACCTAACTACCCAACCTAAACAACGTAAAACAAGGAACCCTCAAGGATCCTTGATACGACGACGAAGTATGGTGTAGACCTTTCGGTCAAGCAAGTCACGAGAACTTACCTTGAGCGCGCTGGATCTCAAACTTCGTCCACGGGAGTCGTGTCTGAGACAAAACACGATATTTGTCGTTAAAACCAATTTAAACGATTAAATGTCCAAACTAATAAAGTCCTTAATCTAACAAATCGAAGCTTTTAAACAACGACATAACGCTTGATAAATCTGGAAATCCATATTACGAGTTATTTCCGAAAACCCGAAAATTCTATAATTTATACTTTTTCACAAATTGGTTTATCTTCGTCCAATAACGTCCAATACGTTCGATACATGCTTAATCATGGCTAACCTATTAATTACGAGCCCTAAATCGCGTTTTTCGTCGAAACCCTAATTGCAACCCTAACCCTAAATCGAACCGAAACTCGAAATAAACGACCGAAGACTAAAGCTACATACCGAGGGTAGCGAGAGAGGAAGAAAACGTGAAGGACGGAGGAGGAACGGAGGTCGGACGGAGGTCGGATGTCGTGAGAACGCCGGCGGCCAGAGAGAAGTTTCTTCTCTGTTCGTGAGCGCTAGAGAGAAAAGAGAGAAGTGAGGAGAAAAAGAGAGATTTGTGTTATTTATTAAATTTGGTTTGCAAATTACCATTTTGCCCTTCTTACTTAATTCTATTTGTTTCGTCCTTCGTTTCGTTAATCGTCCAACTATTCGGATTCTCGAAAGTTCCATATTTTGCCAATAACTTCTATTCATTGCCAGGGATTTATTAAAACTGTCCGTTCGCGATTCGGACCTCGTTTCCTATTTTTACGAGAACGTCTTTTACGCTACGAAAAGTGTATTTACTCGAAATATAGCGTTTGACCTCTAAAAATTCCCGTAAATTCCTTAAAATTCTTATTATTCGTTAGAATCGTAATGACGCTTTCTTTTGTGAAACGGACCTGATTTGATATATTTACCAAAAATGCCACTAATAATATAATAATAATATAATCAAAAGGTCCGTACAAACCGGATATTACAGGAGCAGTCGGCGAAGCTCGGGGCATGCCGGTGCGGGCAGTTGTCGGGGCGTCTCGACCATGGTATTCGGGAGGTGTGGGGATTTATATTTTGGTAGTTTATTGTAAATTTCTGTTTGTGGAAATGATGGGAATTTATAACTCTTTTTGGTTGATGTTTTTGAAAGTTATTGTATAGATATTTGTTTTGATGTTTTGGGGTTGATAAAAATTAAACGTTATGCTGCTCGATTTTTCGTAAAGCAAACGACGTTTGTTTTCAACTATTTCCCACATTTGCGTTGATATTTTGGAGTCAATTTTTCTGACAGGTTTTACACATATTTTACACACATTTTTTGACTATTTTTGAGGGTTCGAAAAACCCAAAAATCGAGTAAAAATTTTATCAAAAATTATTTTAATTGTCATTTTAATCGTGGTTAGAGTGAGCTAAGTAGCGCACCAAGCCGGGGTGGGTTCGGGGGCGTTACAAAGTTGTTCTTCCGGCTCATCAATAGCACAACGCTATTGAGAGTTTCAAATTTCGTAAGGTATTCATTTACGGAGAGGCTATTTTGTTTGAGGTTGTGGAGTTGATGGAATAGTTCATGTTTATAATGTCGAGGAACAAACCTCTTATGCATTAATTCTTTCATTGAATTCCATGCAGAGATGGGGTATCCTATAGATCGCATCCTTTGGGCTTTAAGGTTGGACCACCACAGTGCGGCGTTGCCCGTGAGTTCGAGGGAGGCAAGTTGTATTTTTACTCTCTCGGAGTAATCATGGCATTCGAAAACTCTCTCAACTTTATCAACTCAATCTAAAAATGTGTGCCCGTCACACGTTCCATTGAAAGAGGGAATTGTGATCTTAACGTTACGGAGGTCGTCGTGGTCCCTACGACGGTTTGGACGATAATGCTCTTCATCATCTCCCGCCCAATCCTCATCCTCCGATTCATAACGGGATCTCCTTCTTTGGGGCTCAGCCCATTCTTCTTCCTCTAAGAGTTGTTGAAAAAGGGTTCGACGTCTAGGACGTTCGGGAAAAAATCTAGAGGAGGTCTCACGTGAAGGATTCCGTTCATGGGATTCTCGTCGGGGATGGTGGTTCATGTGTTCCTTAAATTGGGCAATTTCAAGGAAAACGTCCTTGATTTGTTGGGTGAGGTTAGTAACCAAGCCCGTTAAGGCATTGATTTGACCTTGCATGCCACCTTGCACGCTAGTCTCACCCTCGAGACATTCGGGAGGGGAAGTGTCCCTAACCCAAGTTGGATCTTGGTGGGGTGTGTCACGTGTGAATCCACTTCTATTAGTCATGTCTAAGTATTTTAATTTTAAAATTCAAATTTAAACTCTTGACTAAAATGTTTCTTCATAAATTAGTGAAGTGTTTATCTATTTAATGTCTTAGATGAATTTTTTTGGCTCTAAAGAATGCTTCCTAGCTAAGACAATAAGAGAATAAGGATCATGCTCACAATTAACATTTAATTTAGAGTACTGAAAACAACTTAGGAAAAATTCAATAACACTTAGCAATCTAATTTTAGAATAAATTTTTTTTTTCAACAACGTGCTAGTACCACGAATTTCAACCAAATTCAATCAAGTTATCAACTTTGAACTAGAATCACTCAAATTAAAACTAGCACTAACTAATTAACTTCAAAAACAGCAAGTATTAAATTTAAAGCACTAGTTTTATCAAGGATAACATGCTGAAATTTCCATTAAACATAGCAGAATTTTTCATGATAGCATAATATTCACTATGGCCGATTTTATCTCAACGTTGCTACAAATTGAAAATTAATTTTATGCATTCAATCACTAACACGTAATAGAAGATTCATAAGCTAAACTTAAATGCAAACATTCAGCAATATGCCACAAAATTTGAGCATAAACATACTAGAAAAATCGGAAAAGGATAACACATGTAGGCCTATTTTATAGCATTAATTTTAGGGTCGATTTCATGCATCAAAAAAAGAAATTCAGATTTAACCTCTAGTCCTTTGACAAGTATTTAGATGCAAAATATGGTTCAAACATAGATATCATACTAAAGAAAAACCAAGGTTAAAATAAGTAAAAACCGAGCCAACAAAGGAAGAAACAGAGAACAATAAAATGAGAAAAACCGAGGGAAAATGTTACTAACCTTTGGCTGAAATTATGTCCACATTAATTCCACATTTTACCATAATATTTAAGCTAATAAATGACAAGAAATGTGGCAGAAAATGTCATGAGAAATATAGCACAAGTTAGCACAAATATAGAAATGAAAATAATGCTAGAAAGTAAGAGCGGCTTTCCCGGTTTTGTGTCAACTTTTGGCTAACGCCAAAGACAACTAAAACACATGTGGGAAGCACCTCGTTCTCTGATACCACTTGACACGGTGACCCTTAGAAAAGGGGCCGTGTAACCCACAAAATAGACTCAAAGTGCTCGGGTGAAATATGTTGCACAAAACCAAAAAAAAAAAGATAAGAAAAATGGAGAATAAAATGCAAATAAATGAAAGTGATAGTGTGTGATTATGGAGGCCGAATATTAAGAGAACAAAATGGAAGAAAATGCATAGATAAATGACAAGAAGTAGGTGGATGGAGTGTGTGAAAAATCGTGTAGAGAGAAATGAAGGAGATGAAGAGAAAATGCAAGAAAAATAAAAGTGAGGTGTGTGATGATGATGGACGAAATTTAAAGGGTGTAATGTGTGTGAAATGTGTGAACGGAAAGGATAAAATGGATACCTTTGGTGGACCCGAAGAGCTATCTTACGTTTAAGCTCTCGGGTGCACGTTTTCCAGAAGGAAAACGACTACTGTAGGCCTAGGTTTTCGTCTTCAACTCCTAACTCCCAATGGAGAAAGGCGAGGGAATGAGGTAAGAGTTAACCTAACAACCCGAAGGCTAGGCTAACAATGGAGGGCTACTCCACTCGATTCAAGAACCGAGGAAACCTGAAGGCAAACCAACACAAAGTGTAGGGAAATAGGTTTTTTTATAAATTGGGCAAAAGTTCTTTTACACACACCAATGCTATGCTTAAATAGAGAAACCTATGGTGGATGATTAGGAAAAAAAGGATTGGAGCCATTGATGAAGACCAAGATGAAAGACAAGATTGCAATCCATGTGCTTCATCCAAGGGTTAAGGTTCTTTCCTTGTTTTGCTTGATCAATGGTGCTAAATTGCCATGTCATCCATCCTTGTGGCCACTACCAATTGTACTTGCAAAATTCATACCTTAAAGTTGGGCTCTCCTTGGGGCTAAGTCTTGATTTGAGTCCATTTTGTTGAAGTAGCTTTCTCCTTTGTTGACTAAGTCTTCAACCCATCATCCATTATCATACATCTAACCCTAACCACACAATCTAATGAATGATGCAATTTTCTAAATAATTCATACAAAAAGGCTAATGTATGCCAAATAAGTTCAAACCCAAAAATTACACATTTAAAGGCCCGAAAAGACAAATTTCCATTGGGCTACTTGAAGTCTCGGTGTAAGGGCTCCAATGAAGGCTATGCAGGGGCTTGTCCACATCTTCTGAAGTCGGCTCCCATGTGAAATCCACAATGGGGTCAAATCCTGCAAAAAGAGAAAAGTCATTAGAAAATTGATTAATTAAATTATGGGCCCGAGTTTGAGATCTCGTAATGGGCCCCCTTGGCATATCACCACCCCGGCTCGGTGCGCTACATTGCTAACTAATACCTCAATTAAAATGATGTTTAAAATAATTTTTGATAAAATTTTGACTCAATTTTTAGGTTTTTCGAACCCTCGAAAATGTTTGAAAAATGTGCAGTAAAATACGTGCCAAACGTGTTGAAAAAGATCGGGTTAAAACATATTTGAAAAACCAAAATTTTAAAAAATTCAAAGTTGGCACACATGGGGCGCCACGCGCGCGCATCTGGTGCGCGCCCCACGCAGCAGCGCGCACTACCTGAGAGCGCACCCGGCATGAGGTGCCGATCCACCGGCGACCTCTCAGGTCGCTCGATCATCAACAATGCATTCTGCCGATCGATCGGCGCTGGGCGCTGTGCGCGCCCACGCGCCTGCTGCGCGCCCCAAGCCAGCACCCACGCGCCCCCCTGCGCAACACCACCGACCACCACGCCCTACTTTCTTCTTTCTCCACTTTTCTCCAAATTTTCCCCAAGCAAAACTCCCAAAACATTTCCCGCCACGTGAAAATCTCGGAAACTAGACTCTAAAATATCAACAAAAAGGGGAAAATAGTTGAAAACAAACGTTGTTTACTCTACGAAAAATCAAGCAGCATAACGACTAAATTGTCTAAAACCCCAAACCAGAAAATCAAGCTTTTATACAAGAGTTTCAAAATAATTTCAAACAACATTTACAAAATTCTAAAACCACCTAGACCGGCGACCTCTCAGGTCGCTCGATCATCAACAATGCATTCTGCCGATCGATCGGCGCTGGGCGCTGTGCGCGCCCACGCGCCTGCTGTGCGCCCCAAGCCAGCACCCACGCGCCCCCCTGCGCAACACCACCGACCACCACGCCCTACTTTCTTCTTTCTCCACTTTTCTCCAAATTTTCCCCAAGCAAAACTCCCAAAACATTTCCTGCCACGTGAAAATCTCGGAAACTAGACTCTAAAATATCAACAAAAATGGGAAAATAGTTGAAAACAAACGTTGTTTACTCTACGAAAAATCAAGCAGCATAACGACTAAATTGTCTAAAACCCCAAACCAGAAAATCAAGCTTTTATACAAGAGTTTCAAAACAATTTCAAACAACATTTACAAAATTCTAAAACCACCTATCATTTACACAAATAAAAGCCAAACAACTACCAAAATACCGAATCCCACAAATCTTCCCGAGGACCATGGTCGAGATGCCCCGACAACTGCCTGCACCGGCATGTCCGTGCGTCGCCGACTGCTTCCTAGTCCTGGGCTCCCTCGTCTAGCTCACCTGTAATCATGTCGTCACCTACACCATAGAACACAAATTATAAGCCTAATGCTTAGCAAGCAGGGAGTAATGCAAATCAAAACAATGCATGCTCAACTCAACTGTAACGCCCCGAACCCGCCCTGAGCTGGGGGTGCGGGTTCAGGGCGTTACATCGTTTAAAATCATTTTCGTAAAGTTTTGGACTCGATTTTCGGGTTTTTCGAACCCTCAAAATTTATTGAAAAATGGGCCCAAAATACGTTTAAAATACATCGAAAAATGTCGGGTCAAAACATTGTAGAAATAGGGAAAACTTAAAAAAAATTAAAATTTTGGCTCAAGTGGGCGTTGGGCGCGCCCCGTACGTGCCCAGCCGCGATCGATCTCGATTTTAGCCCGATCGATCGGGCACGCTCGGGCCATTTTCACCCAAAAACATCCCTACCACAATCGGTCGCGCCCCGGGCCCGATCGATCGGGCCGGCTCGGGTTTTTCACCTCCAAAAATCCTTAAAAATGCCCGTTTTAACCTTTCCTCACTTTTTCTCATACTTCTCCACCTCAAACACCTCCAAAAATCACGAAACTTTAACCATACCTCCCCGACACTCGTCTTTTCCAATCCCGTAAATATTTTTGAAAACCAACTTAAAACGGATATTAATAAAAATAGCTAACTTAAACCCGACGTCGTTTGTTTTAAAATCAATATGGACTGCATAACGCCTAAATCCTTTAAAACCAAAACCTGCAATATAAAACCCGAGAATATATAGTTTAAATTCCCAAAATACCACCACCATTACTCAATAACCCAACGACTCGAAATCTTTAAAAATTCATTACGAAAACCTTTATAAAAACAACGTGCCAACACGTATCAAATCTCCCAATCACCAACCAGATACATCAAAAATACCAAAATAACCATCACTCACAACTCCCCGAAGACCATGATCGAGACGCCCCGACAACTGCCTGCATCCGGCATGCCCTGTACATAACCAACTGCGCTCCAATCCTAGCTTTCCTTAGGCCCTCACCTGTACTCCCGTCTACACCTACACCACGGAACACAAAACATAACTCTAATGCTTAGTAAGTAGGGAATGATGCATACGACAAACATAATGCAACACAACCCCTAACACATGAAGTTTCTACTCGCTCAGTTGCTCTTATTTCGTTTGCTTTTCGTTGTTCATGCACAGAACTGAAGCTCATCACACATGCTAACATCGCACCTTAACGCGACTGGGCAACTCACATGGAGTCCCTCGCAGGTGTCCAACTCACACAGAGTCCCTCGCAAGTGCCACCCTAACGTGACTGGGCAACTCCACTGGAGTCCCTCACAGGTGTCACTCTAACGCGACTGGGCGACTCTATTAAAGTCTCTCGCAGGTACCACCCTAACGCGACGTGACAACTCCCATGGAGTTACCCGCAGGTGCTACCCTAACGCGACTAGGCGACTCAACTATAGTCCCTCGCAGGTACCACCTTAACGCGACGTGACAACTCCCATGGAGTTACCCGCAGGTGCTACCCTAACGTGACTAGGCGACTCAACTATAGTCCCTCGCAGGTACCACCTTAACGCGACGTGACAACTCCCATGGAGTTACCCGCAAGTGCTACCCTAACGCGACTAGGCAACTCAACTATAGTCCCTCGCAGGTACCACCTTAATGCGACGTGACAACTCCCATGGAGTTACCCGCAGGTGCTACCCTAACGCGACTAGGCGACTCTGACACAAACCACCTTACGAATTCAACTCACGCCATCCCTTACGGTTCAAGCTCACCATGCAAAACCTTGCTTAAAACTCGTTTCTCATAGTTTGAAAACCGTGATGCGTGTCACACAATTACTCAACACAAAACTAAACAAAACAACCAAACAAAGCAAACAACCAATTCCCTACCGTTCCATGGTGTAGGCCCGAAGGCAAACCACACACATCCACTACTTATCCTGGATTCCTTGTACATTTCTAGCCTAGGCTAACTCATTCTACGTCGAACCTAGGCTACGCACGTTAAAGAAATTCTCGGGTGTTACAATCCACCCCTAAAATGCAGTTTTTACTCACTCCATTGTTTTCATTTTGTTATCGTTTCATTGATCTATCATAGAGTCCCTCCCTCACAAGTGTTAACCTAACACCTCAACGCGACTGGGTAACTCCCATAGAGTCCCTCGCAGGTGCTACCCTAACGTAACTCGGCAACTTACATAGAGTCCCTCGCAGGTGACACCCTAATGCGACTGGGCAACTCCCATGGAGTCCCTCCCAGGTGTCACCCTAACGCGACTGGGCAACTCCCATGGAGTCCCTCGCAGGTGTCCGACTCCTATAGAGTCCCTCGCAGGTGTCACCCTAACGCGACTGGGCAACTCTCTCATAGAGTCCCTCGCAGGTGCCACCCTAACGCGACTGGGCGACTCAAACTCTAATCTCTCACAGGTGTCACCCTTACGCGACGGGGAAACTCTTTCATAGAGTTCCTTGCGAGTGCCACCCTAACTTCCAATTTAGTCCCTTACAGGTGTCACCCTAACGCGATGGGGCAACTCTCATAGAGTCCCTCGCGAGTGTCACCCTAACGCGACGAGGCAACTCAAACTCTAATCACGTTTCATTTCATGCTCACTATCCAAAACCATGCTAAAAACTCGTGGTTCGTAATTTAAAAACCATGATGCATGACAATACAATGTTCAAACCAAAACAAAAAACCAAACAAACAAACATCCCTACCGTTCCATGGTGTAGGCCCGAAGGCAAAAGCACACACGTTCCTCTACTTACCTGATTTCTCCGTAACTTACTTACTCACTTCGGCCGCGCTAAATGCACGAATCGTTAACCTAATATAAACAAGAAGTTCACTTAGAAATCATCAAACACAACCTAAAGGATGCCTACTCTATTTCTAACCACTAATCAAACTAACTTTAAAACCTCAAACCCCAAATCCCCAAAATTTTTCTTATTACAATGACCAATTTGAGTAATCTATTCAAAAATTTCAAAACATGACATCATACATAACTCAAGTTAAGGATTCAAATCCAATTGATTTTAAACACAACATAACCAATTAAATCCTTCCTTCACAAAATTCAGATTATAACACAATACATTAACCCAACTTTAAAAATTCATAACTAATTCTATATGTATCTAAATGCTTCAATTCCAAAGCTCATGGATCCCTTAAAGTGTCTATTTTACTTCATTAAAACAATTTGCAAGCTAAAGTAACGAAGAAGTTCGGCAAACACCAAAATCGAAATAGGTGTATATTTTCCTTCAAAGATTTTGATCCAACTTTGAAAAATCATAACTTAATCTATACTGATCCAATTACGTTGATTCCAATGCCTATAGAGTCCTTAAAGAGTCTACTTTAACATGCTAAAATCAATTATTAAGTAAAACAAATTGATTTATCCCAGAAAAACCAAAACCAAAATTGCCTTGCAATTTAACCATTTTGGAATATTCATGCCTTATTTGGTGTTCTTTCTTGATTTTAACCATAAACAATCCTCAAATCCAGATTAGGCATCAAAACATTCAAGAATGAAGGAATAAAATACCTATTTTCGTTCAGCCCTCTAGGGTTTATCAAAACATCCATTAACACTCTATCAACCTACCATTCTTAAACATACCATCAACCATTTTCATAAACAAAACCTAACATACTACTTACCTTGAAGAAATTTCAAGAAATGGTAGAAGAAGTTGACATGAGAAGCTGCTGAAAATGAAGGAAAAAAAAACGTGGAAGAAAGCTTCGATGATGGGTTGACACTTAAAGGATAAACTTGATCAACCTACCTAGGTGTGAGATTCCAAAATTGCCCTCCAAACTCTACCTCTTCCTTCAACTTTCTTCTTTCTTTCTTTCTAAATTTTCTCCCACGTGGACATCAAAGTAAGTTTGACTTATCACACTTCAAGCTTTCATTTCTCTTCTTTTCTATTGGTTCATCTATTCATTTACTTTTCAACACTTCTTTTCCTCTTTTTTTTTCTTTACTCTAACGTGAAAACTCTCTCCTCTTAACCTATTTTTTTTCCATAACAAAAGCAAATCTAATTTACTTCCTAAATTTGACTTTTAAATTTCTTTAATAAATTAACTTGTAAAATAATTTCATTCCTACTATTCATTCTTACATCCACTATAATAACTAAATACTAATAATTTAAAGAATAAGAAAATTTTCTCAGGTGTTACAGGCTAGGCCAGGAAAGCTACGTACTTCCTTTATTCTTATAGGTTTGGGCCAATATCCTTAATGGCTTTGATTTTGGCTTCATCCGTCTCCATTCCATTTTTAGTGATAATGAACCCTAGAAAGTAAACCTTTTCTTGACCGAATGAGCACTTCTTAAGGTTGCCAAAAAGTTTTACATCTATAAGGGTTTGGAAAAGAATACCTAGATTATCAAGGTGTGAAGGTAAGTCTAGACTATAGACCAATATATCATCGAAATAGACGACTATAAACTTACCTAGAAAGTCCTTCAAAACATGAGGCCTTAAACACATGAATGTGCTAGGGTCATTCGACAACCCAAATGGCATCACCATCCATTCAAACAATCTGTATTTTGTCTTGAAGGATGTCTTCCACTCATCGCCTTATCTCATCCTGATTTGGTGATAACCGATCTTTAAGTCCACCTTTAAAAATATAGACGCTCCACTGAGCTCATCTATTATGTCTTCTAATCGGGGAATAAGGAAACTATACTTGATAGTAGTTTGGTTAATGGCTCGACTATCCATGCACATCCTTACAGAGCCATCTTTCTTTGGAACTAGTAAGGTGGGTACGGCGCAAAGGCTCATAGATTCTCTAATATAGCCATTCTCTGACAATTCTTGAACTTGACCTTGGAGTTCCTTAGTCTCTTCAGAGTTCATCCTATAACAGCTCCCAGTTGTAAGTCTATTTGATGTTCTATACCACGTATAAGAGGTAATCCTTGAAGTAACTCCTTGAGAAACACGTCTTAGAAATCCTTCAATAAGCTCTGAACGACAATAGGAATATCCCCTAGCTCTTTTACTCTCTCTAAATAAAACTACAATGAGGGGCTATCTTTTTAGTACGGAAGCCTCCATTTCTTTCCCCGACATCAAGAGATTAGCTATGTCTCTTTCTTTCTGGCTGCTTCATCTTTAGTTATTTGTTCTGGGGTTAAAGGTGCAAGCTTGATGACTAGCATTCATAGGAACGACGTCAGAAAGTACCAAATCTTTATACTTTCCCATAGTGAACTCAATAGTTACTTGCTTGGAGACTTTTATGTCATCCTTATCATCTAACCATCGTAACTTGTAAGGCTGTGGATATGGACTGGTCTCTAACTCTAATGTTTCGACCATATCACGTGAAGCCATGTTAGTGCAATTTTCACCATCAATGATCAAAGAACATACCCTATCTTTTATCATGCAGCGACAGTGAAAGATATTTTCCTGTTGACAGTCCTCTTCAGTGTTCTTAGTTACAAGAGTCATTCGAATAATCATAAGTAGAGGTTCTTCTGGAGCATGGACCACTTCGTCATCGGATTCAACTTCCTCTATAATCTCCTCTATTTGCATGTCCTCTATTTTGATTTCACTTGTACTCTCCCTAAGTATCATCACTAGTTGGTCTGGACATTCTTTGGCCATATGTCCATATCTGAGGCACTTGAAACACTGAATCTTACATTCCTTTGATTGGTTGGCTATTGTGGGCCTTTTGTTCATGTCTTTCGCTGGCCAACTGTTTATGAAGGACTTCTTTTCTTCTACCTTGGCAGTTGCCTTGGTAGTTTCTGGGTTTTCATGTATAAACCTATTGGAAGCCGTCCTGCCTCTCCTCTTCAACTGTCTTTCAATCTTTATGTCTGATTGAGTTACTGAATCCAATGAATCTAGTGATTGTAGTTCCACCATATCATCGATATCTCAATTTAATCCTCTAATGAACCTACCAATTATCTGTTCTTCAAGTTCATTCCATCTTCCTCTGATTCTCAGCGTCTTAAATTCTCTGAGATATTCCTCCACAGTCTGTCCACTTTATAATAGGTTCTGCATTTGTAGGAATAGCTCCTGTCTATAGTGGCTGGATATGAATCTCTTTCGCATAAGGGACTTCATTTCTCTCCATATGGTGATGGGTCCTTCATCGCTTTGTCTCCTTTAAGCCTTCAAATTTTCCCACCATAAGGAGGCATAGTCTGTTATCTCAACAGCTACTAGTTGTATCTTAGTCCATTCGAAATATCCATAATACTCGAAAACCTTCTCTACTTTGTCGACCCAATCTAAAAATACGTCTCAATTGCACGATCCATTAAAAGATGGTACAGATAATTTAGCATGTTTGTATTCCTCATTATCCCTTTGTTGGTTGGGAATAAAGTCCTCCTCTCCTTCGATCCATTCTTCATCATAATATCTTTGGCCTCGAAACCTTTCCCTAGGGCGTTCGGGTTTAATCCTTTGGAAAGTTTCTGCAGGTTGTTCTCTAGGTGTATTATTCCTCATCTCGTTTATCAAGGCATCAAATTTTAGGTTAATCATGTAACACCGGAATTTTCCTAAAATTGCACGTATGCCTTGGATTAGACAGTTAGGGTAATTTAATGTTAATTTAGTGTTTCCCTATGTTATAGAAAAGAAAGTGGGAATGGAAGAGAAGAAAAATGGTGGATGGGTTGAAAAGTCAAAAAGGATTATGTTGAAAATTCAAAGGGTTGAAAATTCAAAGGAAATAAATTATTGATAAGCTAAGGAAAAGTAAAGGAAAATTTTATGAAAAGTAAAAAGAAAGAGGGGTTCACGTGGAGAAAGAAAAGGGAGAGTGACAAGTGCGGTTAAAGTATAAAATATAAAAATTTTGTGGAAAATTTAAAAAGAGGAAAAGTGGGATTTTATAAATTTGATAGTATTAGTGAGTAAAAAGTCAAAAATTTACTCTTTCTTCTTCATTTCAACCTTCGTAAAATTATTTTAAAAATTTGTTTTAAACACGGTTTGGGTTAGCAAAGTAACGCACCAAGCAGGGTTGGGTTCGGGGGCGTTACAAATCACATTGAATTGGTTGTTTAGATCATTGATTGTCTCATTCAAGCCATTGATTTGTCTTTGTAGGCTAGACTCTCCATCTTTAGGGTTTTGAGTCTCGATTTGGGATACTTCCTTGCCCCGGGCTATTTCTTGATTATAATTAATTCCACTTCTCATTGTCATCTTAAAGGATCTACTTATTCCTAAGTATTAGGAGATAATATAGAGTGCTTGCATTTTAGGAAAGTTAATAACTTAGGGAATCAATCAAGAATATAACAATAACATTAAATAGAATTAAGTAAGAAATATTTTCTTGGTGCAAGCTTTAACTAAAAAGAAAAGAAAAGGACAATCAAAGAAAATAAAATCACACAATGCAAGCTTTAACCAAAAAGGAAAGAAAAGATCAATCAAAGCAAATAAAATCACACAATAGTTCTCGGCCAAACAAAATAACCAATTATATAGCAAGTAAATCAATTTGATATGATGCGAAATAATTAAGCAAATTAATTATAAACATAATTAGAGTTTAGGAATAAGATTAACAACTTTTGCTTAACAATTTTCTTTAACAATAGATTCAAATAGCCTTAGGTTTAAATAACCCCCCTCGGCTCAACAATAAAATCCGAATAGAAATAGTTTTGCCAACCAAAATGGTATGAAATGAATCAAGCAAAATCACCAAATAATGCACAAGGGAAGCACTTTGTGCTCTAATACCAAATGACACAAAATCAGCCCTACAGAACTAAGTTAAGATATCACACAACAGGATCGATTCTCTCTCGGCTCAATCTAAAGAGAACCCCAACAGAATGCAGTATAATTCAATCAATTCTTAACCAAATACCATGAAAATTGATAGAGAACTTACTAGACGTGTGAGAGGCAGTCGCTTAAATTTTCAGAGAATACTTACTAGTACCTTCGGATGAGTATTCCTTCAAGAAGATCACTTCAGCTTAGGGCCAGGTTTACCACCCTCCTACTATGATTTCAACCTCAAAAAGAAGGAGAGGAGAGATGTCAATGAGAGTCTATAAGCAACCAAAGACTTGAAGACAATGGAGGACCACTCCGCTAGAATATTACACACCGAGGATTCAAAACTAGGCAGTCGAATCTCTTCTAGGTTTTGAGAGAAAAAGACTGATTTTATTTCACCAAAATAAAACTCAAGATACAATGCTGAAACGATGTTTAAATGTCCTAAGGTTGGCTAGGGTTTAGGTTAAGCAAAGAAGGAAAATGGTGGCCAGAAAAGGAAAGAGCCATTGGAAAGGATTCAGTTATGCATGCGCGCACTCCTTCTTAAGCAACCGACTTGATGACGCTTTTTGGTCTGCATGGCATCCTCTCATTGGTCTCTAGATCCACCTGGAGCGTGGTTGATTTAGCGTGAGTTCAAAAGATTGGAGAGAAATACTAAAACATCTTCACATAAGCTTGGTCGTGTGATTCATCATGTGCGCTCACTTGATGGTTGTGACCAAGACCAGGCCATCTATTTGTGCATGAGTAGTCCAAGCCCATCCTTGTGTGATTCATCTATCAAGACTCTTCTATGACTGATTTTAGTTGGTTCTTGCAAGTGCGCGCCATCCTTTGTCTCGGTGGTGATGCTTCATGGCCGCGCATCACCCTTTGCTTCGGTAGTAACTCTTTATGGCCGAAACAAGCAAGTGTCAAACTATAACCAACCAAACTATCCTAAGCTATATGCATGCATGCTTTAAAGAAAAACAAGAATGTCAATGTTCGCCAAAAGAAAATACAAAGAAAAAGGCCAATATTCGCCCCAAGCAAACACATAAAATAATTTGGTACATAGTGTTGATTTTTGAAAGACAAATTTCCTCTTCCTTGTGACTTAAATTTGGGGGTAATTCCATGAGAGCACGTGTAAAAGTTTATCCATGTCAATAGAGTTCGGCCCCCACTTCAAGTTAGCAAAATTATTCATTCCTGTAAAACTTGCAAATGTGTTAGTTAAATTAGTATGAGAAGAACTTAACTTGGCTTGGGAACGGGTTATCGACCTCCATGGCATATCAGAGAAGGAGAATCCATAAGTTTCAAAGTTAAAGACGAAAATTTCTAATGGAGAGACTAACGGATTTCTTAAGATATTGATTAAATAATCAGATATCTTGAAAGGATTCTAGGATTGGATATCAAAAATTAATGTAGAAAGTTTTTAAATAATATCATTGCTTGAAATTCACAATCGCTTGATAATAATAACATACACCCCAATTTAAAGAAGCAATTTTGGTGGAAAATGATGAAGGCAGATGTTGTTTAATACAACGCTAAATGTTTAACATGTCAAAGAGTTAAGTGGAACTTAGGCAACCATCGACATTGTTAAATACTGCACAAATAGCTTAATGAAAATGGGAGCATGTTATTATGGATTTGGTTACTAAGTTGCCTAGATCAGTTACAGAAAAAGATGTTGCATGGGTAATTGTAGATCAATTAACAAAATCTAGTCATTTTTTACCCATGAAGAGTACTCTTTAGGTGGAATATTGGAGCAAGTTCTACGTTCGAGAAATAGTGAAGTTACATGAAGTTCCTTTTCATAGTATCAGATGCGTGATTCACGTTTTACTTCTAAGTTCTTGTAAGGGTTACAAAGAGTGATGGAGATTAGTTTGGATCTCAGTACGACTTATCATCCTCAAACGGATGAACAATCTAAGAGAATGATACAAACATTTAAAAGATATGTTGAGAGCCTATATAGTAGCCTTTTAGGCAAGTTGGGAGGATTATCTACATTTAGTGGAGTTTGTAGGACCGTTATTGTCTAAGAGGGGGGGTGAATTAGATTTTTCTCGCTTAATCTTAGTTTACTTACTGCAATAAGAATTATTTAATATATTGTTTACTGATTCAAAATAAATAGAGAGAGAAAAAAAATAACACCGTGATTTTTACGTGGTTCGACTAACTCTGCCTACGTCCACGCTTCAAGGATTTCTCCCTTGAAGATTCACTACTTTTCTTCCACGAGAAAACTTGATTGGACTTCACGAGCACCAATCAACTGCTTTTACACTTCGATTGAACTTCACGGGCATCAGTCGCTGCCTTTACACTTTTCACAAGATGAAAATATTGAGCACAAAGATTACACTCTCTCAAGACAAAATCTCAAGTTCTAGGGCAAAGAGATGTAAACAAGGATTATCGTGTGAACTCGTAGAAGTTCAAAGTAATTGTTCAAAAGATTGGCAAAAAGTTCTTCTCCCGAGCTTCATTCTTCTTTTTATACTATTGTCTGTAATCCGTGTCTCATTAAAAAATATGACCGTTGGAGAGCATCCGTACACAGAAAAATAGTTGTTGAGATTTGGAGTCGCTATCACTCGCGGTCTTTAATTCAGCGTTGTTAAGACTCTGGATGTTCCCCCTTTGGACGACTTAGTTTGGATGAATGCACCGCATCAATTCGTTGTTCTCTTTGAACACGTGCTAGTATATTTTGGACGCTTGCTCGTCGGACGAATACTTTGGACGACTGCTACTTGGACGAGAACTTTAAACGACTGCGTCTGTCTTTACTTTGGACGACTGCGTCTGTCTTATAATGTGGACAAGAGATTTCAGACTACTAACACTTAACCAAAAACGTTAGAAACATAATACCCTTTTCAAAGGGCATTTCCAGATAAATACAATAAACACAATAATCTAATTATTCAGTTCTTGTAATTCATATTAAACATAATCATCAGTTCATATATTTCATATTAATCGTAATCATGAAAAACATATTTAAACTTAAACTCTATTTAAGTCAACAATCTCCCCCTTTTTGATGATGACAAATACATGATCTGGTTCACCATAATAATCTGCATTTCAATCTAAATTTACATACTCCCTCATACTCTATGCAGTATTCTTTATCAATAACTTAGTTATGATACTCCTTCATACTCTATGCAGTATTCCTTATCAATAATTTAGTTATGTATTCAGTAAATTCTATATCCTTCTCCCCCTTTGACATTATCAAAAATAAATACGTAAAGAAGGAATGACATTCAGCACAGCACTTGACAGACGACAAGATAAAACAGGCATAGTTTGGCAACATGGTAAGAATTCACAGTGTAAAAAATAAATCATTCACAGTGGTAAAAAAAATATATCAGTCACAGTGTTTTAAAAAAAATAAAAAAATTATTCCTAGTTATCAGGGGAGGAGGGAGTCTCCCAGTGCAGGATACCCCATAATTGATCAAGGAAATCATTCTTATCATGAGGTGATTCCACCTGAGGATTAATTTTGTCAATCGGAGAAGAAGGATGAACACTGTCTACATGAATTGCATCTCCTGCATCTTGAGCAGCACCAGCAATATCTGGATTACAAGTTGGAGTAGGCACTGGCTCAGTAATTGAAGGAACAGCTGAAGTAGCTGGACGAGCTGTCTCAAGATGCATGTCACTTTCATCCAACATCTCATCCGCATTAGAGGGCTCACCAGCACTTCTAGTCAACAGAGTGCTAAGGTCTCCAACATGAGTGATAACCCTGTCACAATCTCGCTATACTTGCGCTGTGATATGACTGGAATGGAATCTAACAGAGGAGATGACATCATCAATTGCTTTACTTTGATTGGATTCCATTAGATCAATGCGTTTGTTGACATCAGCAAGAGCTGCACTTTGATTTGATTCCATTAGATCAACACGATTGTGCAGATTTTGAATGACAGCTGCGAGATGTTCTAGTTGTGACATGACAAATGCTTCAAATTGATCTTGGCGGGAGAGATACTGAGACAAAAAGGATTCCTGACCAGTGCCAAGACTTGCTATAGCCTGAAGCTCATGAAATTGTTCCTCAGAGACAGAATTTCTCACAGGAGAAGTGGGAGGACCTTTAGTTCTAGGAGGAGGACGAGCTAGCAATGAAGGGATCTGTGGAGGAGAGGGAGCAGGAATTGGACTGGATGGGCGTGGAATATCAGCTTGAACTGGAGGAAGGTCATGATCACTCACAGGTTCTTGAGTGTGAATAGAGACATGACTGACCTCTTCAGGAGCTTGAAGAAGCAGAACTGGAGGTGGCAGAGGATCAAGGACAGGAAGTAGAGTATCATCTTGAGCACTTTCTTCCTCTTCTTCTTCGTCAATGATAAGGCGCCTTGAAACACCTCCTCGACCAGCTTTCTCAACCAGCACACCTTGAGCATTTCTAGTGATTCCCATTCTTGACAATGTGGAGGACGAGAAGAAGTCGGATTTCTTCAGGGTTAAAAGCTGGTCAGAATCCGGAAGTCTGACACCAAATCTTTGAAAAATCTTCATAAGAAGAAGATTGTAAGGCAGAGACTTGGATACATTGTAGACAACTTGAAGCATCTGATTTAAAACAACGTATCCAACATGAAATTGTTCACCTTTGAATAGCTGTCCAAGAAGAAATAGATCCATTCCACTTACATGGTCTCTATGACCATCGACTTGGCAAGATGTTAAAGTGGATCATCTGGTGGAATACTCTAGCCCTAAGGTTCAAATCCTTGCTTTTCAATTTTATGAGAGAGTTGTGAGGATCCTGGGCAATCAATTTGACTAACTCCTGGCCAGCAGGCTTCTCAAGAAAAGACAGATTTTTGGCAGACTCAAAGAATCTCCGTGAGCCATTCAAAAACTCACAATGAAGGATTTCGTGGATCATTCCCTGAATTAGTTCAATATGTCTTCCATAGACATAACTCCTGAAACATTCTAATCGGAGTTGCACAATAAGGGGCCTCTGAATCAAATAGCCCCATTAACCCCAACCTTAGTAATGGTTCCTCTAAGTCCAAACCAGACAAATCTCTAAAGACTACTCCTCTAGATCGAATAAGAGGTTTGAATTCAAAGCCTTCATAATAACTATTAAAGGCAGCCTGATTTATGAACTCGTGATTTGGCCATTGAAGAGAAGGAGGAACGACAACAGACTGTGCATCTGCGGGATGAGAAGTCTTTTGCTTTTTCAATGAGAAGACTTGTTCTGTGCGAGAGGAAGATGCCATTGATCAAGTTTGGTTTTCGAACGGAGACGAAGATCATAGAAGAATAGAATCGCTGGACAAACGAGAGGAATCGAGAGGTTTTAGAAGAGTTTTCGAAAGTTTGGGTTTCTGTAACATTTCGAAAGATTTTATAGTCCATTTTGACAATGTCCATTGTGAACATCCATTTTGACAACGTCCATTGTCAACATCCATTGTGACAACGTCCATTGTCAACGTCCATTCAATTCAAGAGAAATATCTCTTGGAGATCGTCCATTTCAACATCCATTGTGAACATCCATTTTGACAACGTCCATTGTGAACATCCATTTTGACAACGTCCATTGTCAACATCCATTGTGAACATCCATTTTGACAACGTCCATTGTGAACATCCATTTTGACAACGTCCATTGTCAACATCCATTGTGACAACGTCCATTGTGAACATCCATTTTGACAACGTCCATTGTCAACATCCATTGTGAACATCCATTTTGACAACGTCCATTGTGAACATCCATTTTGACAACGTCCATTGTCAACATCCATTGTGAACATCCATTTTGACAACGTCCATTGTGAACATCCATTTTGACAACGTCCATTGTCAACATCCATTGTGAACATCCATTTTGACAACGTCCATTGTCAACATCCATTGTGAACATCCATTTTGACAACGTCCATTGTCAACATCCATTGTGAACATCCATTTTGACAACGTCCATTGTCAACATCCATTGTGAACATCCATTTTGACAACGTCCATTGTCAACTCGTGCTTTCCTATCTACTAGACATCTAGCATAATCGGAGTCAGAATATCCTATGAGATCAAAGGATGTACCCTTCGGGTACCATAAACCTAAATCATATGTCCCACTTAAATATTTAAAAATTCTTTTAATAGTAGTTAAGTGAGATTCCTTAGGGGAGGCTTGAAACCTAGCATACAAGCACACACTAAATAGGATATCTGGCCTGCTAGCCGTTAGGTATAATAGAGAACCAATCATACCTCTATACTTCTTAATATCCACATTTATCCCATTTTCATCTTTGTCCAATTTTATAGTGGTGCTCATGGGAGTTCTAGAGGACTTAGAAGAATCTAATCCAAATTTCTTTAAGAGCTATTTAATGTATTTTTCTTGACAAAAGAAAATATCATCTGGAGTTTGACTAATCTGAAATCTTAAGAAGAATTTTAACTCCCTCATCATACTTATTTCAAACTCACTTTGCATAACAGTGGCAAACTCATCACAAAGTGAAACATTTGTAGAATCGAATATAATGTCATCAACATAGATTTGAACTATAAGAATGTCATTATCCTTTTGCATGGTAAAAAGGGTTGAATCGGTATTACCCTTTTTGAACTTCCTTTCCTTAAGAAAATTTTTCAACCTATCATACCAAGCTCTAGGAGCTTGCTTAAGTTCGTATAGAGCCTTCTTGAGCTTATAGACATGGTCAGGTTTGTCATAGATTTCAAATCCTAAGGGTTGCTCTACATAAACTTCTTCCAAGATATAACTATTTAAAAATGCACGCTTAACGTCTATTTGAAAGAGTGTGAAGTTTTTTTAGCAAGCATAGGCTAAGAGCATCCTAATAGATTCTAGTCTAGCTACTGGTGCAAAGGTTTCTTCAAAGTCAATTCTTTCTTCTTGGTTGTAACATTTGGCAACTAATGTAGCTTTATTTCTAACAACAACACCATTTTCATCCAGCTTATTCTTGAACACCCATTTTGTTCTAATAATGGGATGATCGTCGGGTTTTGGAACAAGTTCCCAAACGTTATTCCTTTCGAATTGGTTTAACTCATCTTGCATAGCAACTATCCAATTTTCATCCAATTCGGCTTCCTCAAACTTCTTAGGCTCTATTTGAGATATGAAAGCAACATTAGCACAAAGATTTCTAAGGGAGGCTCTAGTTTTGACTCCTAATGTTGGATCACCTAGAACTTCATCTAAAGGATGATTCTTTACATATTTCCAATCTCTAAGAAGAGCAAAATTTTCATCCTTGACTGGGACAATTTCTAGAGAATTTGAAGAAGGATCTAGGGAATTTTCTCCTTGAATGGTTTCAGCAGGTTTGTCTAAGGAGAGAGAATCCATTTTCTTTTTCAAATTGTCATCTTCTTCCACATTGATTGTAGCTTGAAGATTCTCATCAAAATTGACATTAATAGATTCTTCAACAACAAGGGTCCTTTTGCTAAAGACTTTATAAGTCTTACTAGATAGAGAATAACCAAGAAAAATTCCAATGTCAGATTTGGAATTGAATTTTCCCAAGTTATCCTTGGTGTTTAGTATGAAACACTTACAACCAAAGACTCTAAAGTATTTGACAGTAGGGATTTTTCCATTCCAAAGTTCATGAGGAGTTTTCTCTAGAATAGGTCTTATGGAGACCCGTTTAGTACATAGCAAGCTGTGGAAATAGCTCCTGCCCAGAAATACTTTGTAAGGGAGTTCTCATTGAGCATTGTCCGAGCCAGCTCTTGAAGAGACCTATTTTTCCTCTCAACAATACCATTTTGTTGAGGGGTTCAAAAGGAGGAGAAATTGTGCTCAATTCCATATTTGAGACACAAGAGTTCAAATTTTTCATTCTCAAATTCTCCACCATGATCACTACGAATAACAACAATGGTGAACTCTCTTCCTTTTCATTTTGAACTCTCTTCCTAAAGTTAGAGAAAGTGTCAAAAGTTTCATCCTTTGACTTTAGAAAAAATACCCAAGTGAATCTAGAGAAATCATCTACTATGACAAAGGCATAATGTTTGCCACCTAGACTAGCAATATTTAAAGGACTGAAAATGTCCATGTGAAAAAGTTGTAGAGGCTTGGATGTAGAAATTGCATTCTTTAATGCAAATGAACTTTTGATTTCCTTGCCCATTTGGCAAGCTTCACAAATTTTATCCTTTTTAAAGGATATTTTTGGAATCCCTATAACTAAATTATCCTTAGTAATCTTAGCTAAAGTATCCATACCTACGTATCCTAGTCTTCTATGTCAAGTCCAACTATCAACCAACAGATTCACAGCAAGGCACTTCTCATCACAGCAAACAATATTATCTAAGTCAATAATATAAACATTTTCTTTCCTATAACCTTTAAACAGAATCTTGTTATTTGAGACATCCTTAATTATGCAAGAAGTTGATTTAAAAGTCACTTATATCCTTTATCACACAATTGGCCAATACTAAGTAAATTATGCTTTAACCCTTCCACTAACAACACATTTTCAATAATAGGATTAGAGCTGTTATCTATGTTACTGATGCCAACAATCTTACCCTTTTAGTTTCCACCAAAAGTGACGTTTCTTTTCTTCTTGTTGACAACAGCAAATTTGGTTGAGTCTCCCGTCATATGCCTCGAGCATCCACTATCAAGGTACCATTGATTTTTCTCGGGAGAGCAATCAACCTGCAAAATAGAAATCAAGTGTTCTTCTTAGGTACCTAAATCTTTTGAGTCCTAGTGTTAGCTTTGGTTCCTTTAGAAACCCACTGTAATTTACTACTTGATTTCTTACCAAGTTTCAAAAGACATTCATATGTTTTATGTCCTACCTCATTACAAGCATGACAAGTGGACGATCTAACAAATAAATCTTTATAGACTTTCTTTTTATTAGATTTTTCATATCCTAACCCTGCCTTGTCAAATGTAACTCTCTGACTGCCTAACAGCATGTTTAAGTTCTTGCTACCGTTAGTAAATTTAAGAACTATGTTATTCAAGTTCTCGTTTCTACTCTTAAGATCTTTTATCTCCTTTTCATGCAAATAACCTCCTTAGCATGCTTTTCAACCAGGTTTGCATTTTCTTTCTTCAACAAATTGTATTTAGTCTTAAGCATGTTGTATTGTTTAATTAAATCATTGAAAGCATCAATTAAGTCACCCTTATCATTTTCACTGTCACAAGAGGAATGACTAACCTCATCTTCGTGTGCCATGAAGCACACGTTGGCAACTTCCTCATCCTTTGAAGAAGTGTCGCTCTCATTGTCATCCCAAGTGGCCTTCATGGCTCTCTTCTTGAATTTCTTGGGATTTCTCTTTGCTTGTGGACACTCGGCCTTGATGTGGCCAGGCGTCCCACACTCAAAGCATGTGATTTCTTTCTCCTTTTGAGACTTTTCTCCCTTTGAGAATTTCCTCCCATGCATCCTTTTCAGTTGGAGAAATTTGCTGAACCTCCTTGTATGAGAGCTATATCCTCATCATTATCTTCTTCCTTCAGATTCTTCTTGTTTGCTTGAGAAAGCTTTGAGTGCAATGTCCTTTCTTTTAGAGATCTCCTTGTCCTTGATATCCTCCTTCTCATTGGCTTTCATCGTGATCTCATGTGTCATGAGAGAGCCAATGAGTTCTTCAAGCTTGAGGACCTTGAGGTCCCTTGCTTCTTGTATGGCTGTCATCTTAGGTTGCCATGCTCTTGGAAGACATCTAAGAATTTTTCTTACCAATTCTTCATTGGCATAAGTTCTACCAAGCACTTTCAAACCATTAGTAATATTAGTAAAACGTGTAAACATAGAGTTAATGGTTTCATCTTTTTCCATAGAGAATAATTCATACTCATGAACTAACATACTTTACTTACTCTCTTTTACTTGATTAGTTCCTTCATGAGTTATCTCAAGTAATCTTCATATCTCATATGCACTATCACAACCTTGTACCCTATTGAATTCATCTTTATTTAAGGCACAATATAGGGTGTTTATAGTTTTAGCATTTAAACTTAGATTACGTTTATCAGAATCATTTAATTTGTTTCCCAGCTTTGGTATACTTACACCATTTTTTATTTTTATAGCTCTAAAAGAACAATTTTCAATGACACTCCATAGTTCATAGTCCATATCTTGAATAAAAATTATCATCCTAGATTTCCAATATACATAGTCATTACCATCGAAAAATGGGAGTCTAGAAATAGATTGTCCCTCTACGTGTGTGGTGTTTGCGTTGAATGTTATTTCTAGATATGCAACTATTTTTTTAATCACAATTAGACAATCAACCTTGCTCTGATACCAATTGTATGATCATTATTGTCTAAGGGGGGGTGAATTAGATTTTTCTCGCTTAATCTTAGTTTACTTACTACAATAAAAATTACTTAATATATTGTTTACTTATTAAAATAAACAGAGAGAGAAAAAAAAATAACACCGTGATGTTTACGTGGTTCGACTAACCCTGCCTACGTCCACACTTCAAGGATTTTCCCCTTGAAGATTCACTACTTCTCTTCCACTGAAAAAATTTGATTGGACTTCACGGACGCCAATCAATTGCCTTTGCACTTCGATTGAACTTCACGGGCATCAATCGCTGCCTTTACACTTTTCACAAGATGAAAATATTGGGCACAAAGATTACACTCTCTCAAGACAAAATCTCAAGTTCTAGGGCAGAGAGATGTAAACAAGGATTATCGCGTGAGATCGTAGGAGTTCAGAGTAATTGTTCAAAAGATTGGCAAAAAGTTCTTCCCCCGAGCTTCATTCTTCTTTTTATACTCTTGTCTGTAATTCGCGTCTCATTCAAAAATGTGACCGTTGGAGAGCATCCGTACGCAGAAAAATAGCCGTTGAGATCTGGAGTCGCTATCACTCGCGGTCTTTAATTTGACGTTGTTAAGACTCTGGACATTCCCCCTTTGGACGACTGAGTTTGAACGAATGCACCGCATCAATTCGTTGTTGTCTTTGAACACGTGCTTGTACATTTTGGACGCTTGCTCATCGGACGAATACTTTGGATGATTGCTACTTGGACGAGAACTTTGGACGACTGCGTCTGTCTTTACTTTGGACGACTGCGTCTGTCTTGACTTTGGACGACTGCGTCTGTCTTATAAGTTTGGACGATTACTTTGGACGACTACGTCTGACTTATAACTTCAGACGATTGCGTCTGACTTATAACTTCGGACGAATGCGTCTGACTTGTAACTTTGGACAATTGCGTCTGACTTGTAATTTCGGACGAGTACAATGTTCTATGTTTGGACGAATGCGTCTGTCTTATAATGTGGACAAGAGACTTCGGACTACTAACACTTAACCAAAAACGTCAGAAACATAATACCCTTTTCAAAGGGCGTTTCCAAATAAATGCAATAAACACAATAATTCAATTATTCAGTTCATGTAATTCATATTAAACATAATCATCAGTTCATATATTTCATATTAATCGTAATCATCAAAAACATATTTAAACTTAAACTCTATTTAAGTCAACAGAGTTCACCTATAATAATAGTTATCAAGATAGTATTGACATGATATTATTTGATGCATTTTGTAGCAGGTCATATAGATCTCCACTATATTGGGTTGAAACACAAGAAAAATGTATTATTAGGAGCTCACATGATCTAAGAAACCAAAGAGAAAATCAAACTCAGCAAACAACTATTGTTAGCAGTTCAAATTCGTCAAAAGAGTTATACTAATAGACGACAAATACTGCTAGAGTTTGATAAGAGATATCATGTATTTGTTAAGGTAAGATCTCAAAAAAGGATCAAGAAATCTATTGGGTGATAAGTTAGCACCAAGTTTGATAAGGCATTTCTAAATTTTACGTCGAATTGGACCTATAGCTAACCAGTTAGCACTACCTCCTCAACTGAAAGGTGTCCATGACGTATTTCAAGTATCTATGTTGAGAAAATATTAACTTGATCCCTCTCTTATCTTAGATTAAGAAGAATTTAATATTCTCTCAAACTTGATTTATATTGTTACTATTGAGATACTGGAACCGTGCGGTTTTTGATATTCTAATTATATTAATAATTTTTCTGATTTTTGGAGGATATATAACAAATTGAGGAGACCATGCTCAAATTTTCAGTTGAAACATGAAGAATAAAAAAGGGTGAAAAAAGGAACCCAATGATGGTGAAATTAGATCAATTTGATTTAGAATGGATAAACTATACAAAGTAGAACTTCATATCTTGATTAAGGAATAACTAATGTATGAAGTTTAGCTCTGGTATGTTAACTTAACGCTAGAGTACGAATTGAGGAGCATAAGCATGGCAGAATGACTCATACTTGCTAATGGGATTTATTATGAATAATGTTACGTTTACGTTCTTATTCTACCCTATTAAAATACTCGCTGACATGTCAAGTAATGATTTGTACAATTAAGATAATAAATAAACTATTTAATTACACCAATCATTGCTTGACATGTCAGCGAGTATTTTAATATGGTAGAATAAGAACGTAAACCTAACATTGCTCATTTACTATTGGTGAGAATAAAATATTCGACAATAAGAATTTGACACGTCTCACTTAGCTTAATTGAAAAGTTAGTTACAATTAAAGCATAATTAGGCTCTGTAATGTCGTAGTTTTACGAACTTGTAGGTGAAATCGTTAACTTTTCAAAAAAAAAAAACAACGAATCAAAGTATAATATTTTGGTTTATTTAAAATAAAAGAATTTTCAAATAGAAGAAAAGAAAAGAAAAGAGAGATATTAGCAATGAGAAAAACTTTGCTGATCAAAAAATCCTTCAGAGAGGAAATTTCGTCAAAATTTTGGAGAAATCATGAACACGAAAATTGTCTGTGACAGTGAGACAAACGCATTGTCATAAGTTTCACACAATGAAATGGCAAAATCAATATGATAATCAAACTTTCACATTAAGATGCGTATGAATTGGTTTCGCGATAGGAAGTGCGCAACTATTGGTATCAAGATTTTGAACATGTTGGTACATTTTATTTTGCACAAAATTTGGATTTGATATGTTTTTGGCCAAATTCAAAGGCTGAAAGTCAGAATCACTGGAATTTGAAAAATGGCCCTACGTTAAGTTCTTGTACGCGCACAGCGTTCTCGACAGACATCTTTAACAACAGGTGGATGACACGGATGCCATAGTGTTCATGGAATGAATGCCTAGCTGTTCTCAAGAACAAAATGCCGCAATGGTTTTAAGTTATACGCCTCGACGTTTACATGGGTGTATGCCTCGGCGTTCTACGATGGATGCCTTAACAATTGGGGACATTTATGCCATGGTGTTTTCTGATTTTTATGCACCGTTACGACATGTTATGCCGCAACGTTATTTTGAATTCATTCTAGTTATGTCATTTTAATAACATAATACAATGTTACATTATTGCACAACATTTCATTATTGCATTGGAGCTTGAAAATCAATCTTGTTGCAGTACAAGGACAAGGAAACAAGAAAGACCAAGTTGTGAGATGGAAATTCAAGAAAAGATAAGGTAAGAGACTTCTAATCCAAAACTGGGCTAAAATTGCGTACCAGAATTCAAAGTACAGTATGAAAGTTGGATGTTGTTTGTTGGCTTGGAAAATGGGGAGATTGAGGGATGAGTATTAAGAATGAATGAATTGTGTATGGAATGATTTGGTTGAATTTCTAAGGTTTTTATTTTCGGGAATGAAGGTCCTAGAACAACCAAAATGTGTGAGGCCAACAATCGCTGCGCTAAACTGCCATTGTCATAGTGCAGCCTGTTCTGTGAAATTTACTTGTCCACTTGGTGTTCTAGCAAAGCATTTTGTTTGTGCAAAAATTGAAGAACAGTCTGGGTACCATAACACTGGTTACCCCACCATATAAAAAGGCATAGCAAAGCGATAGGTGTGTGAAAGTGAAATTAAGAGAGATACTCGAATTAAGTGTAACTAGAGTATTATTTAAGTGTATTTGTCCTAATAATTAATCTTATAACTAACTGAGAAGAGATTTATATAAAAGGTCGAGTAAGTAGTAGAAGGATCAGCAATATCTAGTAAAGAAAAGTAATTAGAAGTTAATTAGAAGTTAGTTAAATGCAAATATTAAAAGGTTTAAGGGTTAAAGTGCAATGAAATTTTAATAGGCGGCACTCCCCTCGTAGCCAAGGGATTGGACACCAAACAACTTAACAATAAAAATAAAATAAAATAAAAATTCAATGTAATCCCTTGGCCCTAACGTATGAACTCAATGTCAATTGTCTCTTAAAATTTATTTTTGACTTGATCAATTTCTATTGTTTATGTCATTTGTAAATCGAACCTTCTTGTTAATTTTTTAATTAAATTTGACACTGTCCTTCAAAATCTCGACTGCTTTTTTATTCCCTTCCCTCCCCCTCTCTCTCCTCTGTCTGAAACATCTACGAAGTGCTTTGCCTTCTGCCTTCTCCCTTCTCCCTTCTCCCTTCTCCCTTCTCCACACCGTCGTCTGGATCTGGCCAAGCTCTCTCTCTCCCTCTCTCTCTCTCTCTCTCTCTCTCTTAGCGCACCATACCCGTCGCCGCTCTTTCCACCTCTCTCTCTCTCTTCCACGTTTCTCTTCGTCCCTGCCGAAGACTTCCCTTTTCCGCTCTTTCCACCTCTCTCTCTCTTCCACGTTTCTCCGCCCAAGACGTCGGGTGTGGGATAGGAGGCAGCTCAAGAACGTGAGAAACCCCCGAGTGGTGGTGAATGAAATCATGGTGGAGGATGGAGTAAAAGTGATTGATTCCTTGGTCACTATGGAGAAAAACTACGATCTCGTGATGGTAGGCCGCTGGCGAGGAAATGTCAGATTTCATCGAGAATGCAGAGCTTGGAGCGATCGGTGACATGCTTTCCTCATCTGATATTTGCGGAGGAGAAATACCGGTGCTCGTGATGCACCGTGGAGATGATATAGATGGGGAATATCTTTCCAACCCAACAGACTACAGCAGAAGCTCTTTGAAGGCTTCAGAGTTTCAGCGCTTTAATGGCGGATGATCGTGTTCTGGAGAAAGCAGGGGACTTTTCTCTTTCATTTTTTTTTTTTTTCTTTTCTTGTAAAAATATGACACCGAATGAATCAATTCGATCTTATTTTGTACCTCAATTTTCATCTTCATTTCAATTCAATCTACTGATATGTGGTTGATGAAGCTATTGCCAGTAATCTCTCTTTTCCTTACCATAATTCCCTATTCTGTAAGCAGTTGGTTAATGTCGAATTAGATGATTTTCTTAAGCAGATTCGGTCAATTGGAACAACCCCGATTCAAAATCCGACATAAATCTTGGTTTGAATCATCAATAAAAGAAAAGGCAGGAGATTTGCTCTGCTTGTTCTGTTATTTTGAATATCAGATTATGAACTGCAATTCATATTGTACTCCTTTTGAACTTTAGTGGTTTTCTGACCTCGGTTGACGTTTATGAGGTAAAAGCTGATGATTTCTTGCAGATGCTATCTGGCTTCATATTTGTTTGCAAATGGTAAGTGTTGAAGGAAGAACATTAATATATATTTCAAAACTCCAAATTGTAATTGATAACTCATAACTCCGTCACTGCGTGAGCACCTTAGATGTTTCAGATAGGAGGGAGGGAGATGATAGTTTAAAAATTTTGAAGAACACATGCAGAGCACATGCCAAATTTAATGGAAAAATTGACAGGATGAATGAAATTGCAAACGACGTCAACGATATGGACTGATTTGGTGAAAAATAAACGTTAAGGGCTATTTGACCATTGAGCTCATATGTTGGGGCTTAATTGAATTTTTCCCAAAATAAAACTTCAAAAAGAGTTGCATCAGCTGAAAGCGCTACATTTTCATGCTCATTGAAAAGGTGGAGAAAAATGAGAGGTGAAATGAAAGGAATTGTAATTGTCTTGGTTAAGATTAATAATAATAATAACAATCGCAATTAGAACAATAAATTATGATTAGAAATGAAAATAAGCTTAAAGTAACCAAACCTGGGAATTAGGTAATTGCATTAGAAATCACAGAGTGCAATTGCTTGAGACATGTAGTGGACTGCCCAAACTACTAATAAATTTAGATATCCTAAGGTAGTAATTGTTAGTCAAACTTTTACGTCAATTAAAAGTTTAACACCTAACTTTAGGATGATTCTCCTTGCATAGATGTGCTATATCATCTCCACCAAATAAAAGTCTGGAAAATGTGGTGTAATAATAGACATAATGGCTAAATGGCTAAATTGAATCCGAATAACAAGCAGAATGTATGTCATTTATTTTGTGATTTATGATGTCATGAACAACTTCATTTGGATTGGAAAACTTGTTGCAAATCAAAGTAGTTGGGAAAACATTTGTTTCCTTCTATCTTCTGGAAATCATGCAACCTTTGAAGGCAAGAGACCCTCACTTTACAGGCTTTGTCTATTGTGTAATGTTTTAGCAAAGTGACGATTTCCCTTGGGGTGGTGTTGTGAGAAATTTTGTGACAGAAGTATTTATTTTTCAAAAGCTCTATATTTTGTGTCAATCTTTCAAAGAATTGTTGCACAATTAAGGTGCCAAATTCCGAACCTTTAAGAGCACAGCCTTTAGAATAATGTATAAGCTCCAAAGTTAAGATTTTGAAGAATAATGAAGTAAAAACCCTATTTCTAAATAATCTTCATAATTGGTGTCAAGACATAAGAATGAACCAAAAATCCAGAGAAGAATCACTAAATTCTTGATACATCTATGCAATCAATCATTGAGCCAAAAAAAAAAAATGCCACATAACAACTTAACTCAAATTACCTCCTTTTTTTTTCCTTTTTAGCTCATTTCAAAAGTGATCTGTGCCGAAAGAAGAATCACTGGGACTGGATGGTACCTAATGGTGTTGGGTAAGCACTGCCAAAAGGAAAATCAAAACAAGTTAGATTCTTGAAATACATAAATAAATAAATAAGATGTACATGGTGAAAATAAATATGTATACATAAAAAAGAGTGATTAATCTAGTTATGAATGGAAAGACTTCAATTAAAAACTAAAATCGAAAAAAAAGAAACAAGTGTGATTGATTATCAAGGAATGGTAGGTTTTAAAATAATGGAGTTCAGTGGGGTGTTTCAGAATCAAACTAATCACCAGAGACAAAATTGGATTTTCATAATCGTCCAACCAACTGCTTTTTAGGCTGATGGAGTTGCTTCATTATTCGTACCCCACTCTTCTTCGGCCTCACTGCCATTGACGAGAACTGCACCATCCATAGATTCAGCATCAACCACCACAGCCTCCTCCTGGCTTCCTTCTTCATTCTGCTCTTGTAAAGAATCTTCGTCTTCATTCAGATAGGAGTACTGCGATGGCAAAAACAAAAGACGAAGAAAAATAGGGAGGTCAGTAGCCTATTATCAGAAAGTACGTAATTTGCAAATGTACAGTGGGTTTTAGAAGCACATTCATAATTTTGGATAATACAGATTTCAGTATGCACTAGAAGGACATGCGTACAAATAACAATTATAAAGGTTTGACAAAAGTACTAAATTATGCTTTTGGCAGTAATTAGACAGTTGAAAATGAACAGGTAGAAAACAGCAGGGTGAATGAGAAAATTCATAATACTTAGTAACCCTGAAAATAAAAAATGAGATATTTCATCAAGATATGTCAAATCTGCATGTAGTTCATACACTAAAATCTGCTTCTCCATTTTCTAGATGCTCCTCTTCTTCCAGCTGCATATTCTTAAAAGCCTCCACTAGGGTCGTGTTTGATTTATCCACATGATTAACATATTCCTCGGCAGGCGGAAATACACCCCTATAATGTAGGAACAAAGAGAAATTAATGAAGTAATCTGTCCAGTGGATTGACAATAGAGAGATAAATCAAGCTATAACAGGTTGAACCAAGACATTGTAGACCCATCCTAAGAGAAACAGTCTTAAAATAGGTTAACAGTATCGTAACCTCAATAAGCATTAAAGAAAATAATGTCCAACACAACTAGCGAGGCTAAACCGATTAAGGTCAATAACTACAAATAAATTGGCTAAGAAATTCAAGAAAAGCTGGGTTCAAGACAGGAGCAGAAGTGCAATCATCTAAACAAACTAATCAACCATGCCCACTTCCCAACATACGTAAAAGACATTTGGATGAGCATGTCAAGACATAGCAGACAGACCAATACCTGGTCTTTGCAGACCTAGACTCAACTGCACAAGCAACTTGCCAGTCATCGAACAAATTAGGATATTCTTCTGGATCAGCTAATGACTCGGCAGCTTTTGGATTAACCTGATTAATGAGTAACATGCATGAGATATTCCTACATGGTATGGGGTAAATACGCCATGTATGCAGAAACTTTTACAAATTCATGAAAATTTTGAAAACTTTAATGAACTTACATCACATTAACTCACAGGATCAGTAAATCAAAGAAAAAAAGCTTGGTAAAACTTAAGAATGTTTGTCAAACACAAATCGTTAATGTGCATGGCAATCACTTGTTTATGTAAGAACTTTAAATGAAAATTATGATCAGTATTTATGAAAGGACAAAGGAATGAAAAAATTAACTACATGAATATGCAAACGGCATATTAGAGGAACACATTATAAAAATTAATAAATTGAGCTCTCTAGAAAAGATTACAAAGAAAAATAAGTATCCAACAAGAATTTCCCTTTTCTGAAGAAAAATCCAGATATCAATAATGGGTAGATAATGTGCTAGTGAGAAGGTAGGTAAAGATATATACTCTATTCAGGTCTTTTCTCCAAATTGCAACTATCTCTGAGACCTTGCTTGGAAGATAAGATCGTGCCAACAATGCAGCCTCAGGTATCCGGTTGCTAAGAAAAATGCTTAACAACGTCAAAAACAAAGTTGGCGTTAAGTTACCATTTCAACTTGGAGGAAAAAGTAGAAAAAACCTTTCCACCAATATCTGGAGACATTCTTGCAATCTGTTCAGCATAAGGAAACAAAGGAAAGCAACATGGTTCTTTCCTTGCTCTTTCGCAAGGGTTGCAAGAATTGAAATTCCTTTGGCATCTCCAAGAGAAGAAAAGAGAAGCAACAAACCACTCAAATCCCCAGCATTCTTCAGACATTCCTCAGCCATTTCTAACTGAAAAAAGTCCACAAAAATGGAGCTAACAAAGCCTCATAGGAAAAAAAAAAGTTCCAACAAAATGCAATTTGGGAAAACTGCAAGTGGAAAAAATACTCATATGTAAATCACCTTTCCTGTGGACATAGCCAACTCTCCAAGCTGCTTCCATTTGGATTCGCTATGCTGGGCTGTAGCAATTTCCTTTAAAAGACCATAAAATCATTTAGAGAGCAGACCAAAATAACAGATGGAACGTGGTAAAAAATTAATTTCAGCATCTTGTACCTTTGCAATTTCTAACCTACCAAGTTGTATAGCCAATTCAAATCTATAATCTGCATCAGGTAGCAACTTCAAGTGCATCCTCTACCATACCTCGTGATTCCAAGAAACGAGCTACACTGGTACGACAACAGATTCCAATCATTTCAATGCCGAAATACTTTCAAATAAATTATCCAAGTATCAACTTTGATTAACCCATACATAGAAACATAATGTATACATTTGCCTAGTCACTTGAGCATAATTGTATTGAATTTTAACTTTGAGAACATCTAAGGCATTGATACAACGAACATTTTTGCTTTTGTCCATCAACAATAATAATCAATAGAAAGGAAAACTCAAGGTTGCAATAGCATATGCGGCAGTAGTGGTCCTTATTTATTATAACAGCAACAAAGAGATGGCCAAAAAAAAATCTCTATTCGGAAAGGCTTCTTTCTGTGCCTACAAATTACATTGGTCTTAATTGTAAACGAAAATGTAGCAATAAGACGACATAGAGGAAAAAATGAAAGGGATAAAGCTAAATTAACTGAAAAATAAGAAAATAAAGTTCATGAATTAATTCATAAAACAAAGACATTAGACGTTAGATTGGTATGGCTTAATGGGTACAAAACAATGGTTTATCATATTCAAGACTGATCTTGGTAGTTAAAGTGAACTTCAAATTGTTCCTTAAATATCACAAGGAAACTCCACCAGAGTAAAAGCTAGGTTTACCTATTGTGATGCTCTTTAGGAATTGAGGGTAATAGTTCTTCTGCTCTTTCCAAATCCCCTCGCATTACTAGAGTCTTGTACTCAATCAAGTCAACAAGTAATGTGTACCCCATAACACTGCATTTCAAGATATAAAAAAGAAAATATCACAATTCTGATAGTCATATCCATCAGCACTTGCCAAACAAATAAAGCTGTCCTACTTGAACTCTTTGTCTATGAGATACACCCGACTTTGACTAGCAAGATATCCAACCAAGTACATTGGTCGATCTAAATGAAACATTGTGGTTACCTGAAATTATGATGTTACATATCAACCTGATTAGTTCATCAAAATGACTCACAATATGCACATTAGCCAAGATCATGAGCCACAGACAATACCTCGCCACCAACACAGTAATTAAGCCTCCATGATGAATTTGTATAAATGAAACAATCCCCAACCCATATGCCAGTCCTTACGCGTTCATTCATCTCATGCAGTAGTTCAAAGGCATCCTCAACACCTTGTTCATCAACAGCTTTCCCACTATCGAGATAGGAAGACACTACATCCGGCTGCCAAAGGTATAATAAGTAAAATAATATAAAATGTTTTCGTGAAATAGATAAAAATAAGATCAAACTTCCCGGGAAGAATTCAATAAACAGAAGTCTTTACATTGTACTTCAGGATATAGAATGAAGATTTGCTTGCAATCACCACTAAATCACCACTATCAGCCCAATAGAGATTCTGAATTAAAAAAATATATATATAATAAAATAAGAATTAACCCTCCGAAATTTTTTAACAGAACAAGATCCAAAATAATGATGAATCTATCCAAGATCAATATGCTTTTGCTCACTTTCACATTAACATCAATTCGTCGAATCAATCTGCATTCAGCCCAATCATAAAAGCAAATAAAATCATTTGAGCCCATTGCTAGCAAAGTTCCTCCATATATATGCTCAGCTGAAAAGGTTGACCGGATACTCCTCTTTTCCTGGGAAAAGATATCAAATATTTAAATATAGTAAAGTGGTTTCCAGTTCCTCCAAGACTGGAACATTGAGAATGTTCAAATCTTAAAAATTAGAATTAAAGACAACTTCCAAGGGCAATGAAAATTGGAACTATGATCAACTGAACGTATTAGAAATGAAAAGTAACGTTTCAAAAAGAAGACTTTCCATTTTAATTGCAAGCAGTGTTTGAATGTGGCATTATGGTATGTTGAAAATGTGAATAAAAAACACCTACTTATACAAACCTGGAAATTCTTACTAAAAATCTTTATCTTCAATGTACTCTCCCTAACAGCATATTCTCCATCTGATGACCAAACAATTTCCAGTGCTGAACCGAAGGACCTATTCCTCCATGCCAAGGCTGTATATATGATGTATTCACCATCTCCACAGACAACAACAAACCTCCCGTTTGGATTATGCTTTAAACTCTGAAAGAGAAAAATGCACCAAAGCACATGAATCAGTAAAGGAAAAAATTAATATCAAATTTAAAATCTAAGCTATCAAAAAAATCAAAATATTATATAAGCAATCAACTATAGTCATCTCCCACAAAAGATTGAAGTCATTTTTTCGTTTCTCCAAAATTCATTGTGTACTACTCCTCATCAAACAAAGTGATTTCAATGTCCTGAATATTCAGAACATTGGAACACAAAATTCAAAACATGGAATGAAGTAAGCAGTAATAACTTATAGAATTAAGACTTCGAGATTGAGAATTCAAAACAGATAAAACCAGCCCAGTATAATACAAAAGTACCTGCGGGTAAAGATCACAAGTACCCAACTCTTTAACAGCCAAAGGCAACCTCTCTCCATCAGTAACCTATGAAACAAACGAAAACAAATATAAATCAACTTTAAGTCAACCAAACTTAATATACAAAAACTTAATGAACATCTCGAATTAAGTTTGTACCTCAACATCTCCCCCTACAGTCTTAATATTAACTGTTTGAATTTCATTATGTTTTGCCCATATAATTTTTCCAGTGTTATCCATACTAGCCACTGGTACTTCACGACCAAGTTTTACCATTATGGTTCCTTCATCATATCCAATCACAACCCTGTTTGATTAAATATTAGCTATACATGTGTAAGTCATTTCTCAAGTGAGCACCTTGAAAATAAATTTGAAGGAAAACTAATGCACATTTAAAAAAAATCACAGAATCCCCATTTCATCCTTCCACACCAGAACTTAGTTGGGAATTCTTCGGGTTCAAGCACCAGAAGTTAAAGACTTGAGTTACAAAACAAGCCTTTATCATAAACAAACATGAACAAATTAAACAGATAACTTTGTTAATATGGAACACATTAAGATCCCAACATGTCGAAGTAAACATGAAACTTCTACAATAAGAATTGAAAATACATGATTTAAGATTAGCGAGGTAGAGTCTCACCGACGTGAACCCTTCATGTATCCAACAGCCCAAACTCGCTCAAGTCCATAGTTTAGAGTGTTCTCAAGCCTGAAAGTCCATAGAGTTCATTAAAAATCCCAGGATGACGGGGGAAAATGAATATAGAAAAACAGTTATGAGGGAAAAGAAACACAAACATTCTACCTGTTATTCTTTTCACATAAAATAAAATAAAATGCAAGAAGAAACAAACAAAAATATAGTGTGCATAGCACGATTTACAGAAACCAAGTAGTGAGCATGTTTGGATGCAAAATTAAAACAAAATAAGAGGCAGAAAAGAGATTAACAAGAGAAGGGGAAGCATCAACAAAATAAAATTTATTCCTAAAATTGGTATAGATAATGTTTTCCTCCTTGATGCACTTGTTGTTCTTGCCTCTCAGAAATTACATTAAATTACTAAAATGGAAGTTCAAGAAAAGTTATTCTAGTGTTAAAATCAAATTAAAATCCTACACAGACTTGAGCAAACTTTGTAGAATAAGAGCATCAAGAGCAACAGATGTATCAAAGCTAACCAAACAAATCTCTACTAGAAACTAAAAGCTAGTACAAGGGAGACTAAGTCCACTAAACATATACATTAAGTGCTTTAGTGTTGCGTTACTTCAAGAAATTAAATAAAATACAATGAAAAGGTAAATTAATTTTAGAAAGATTACCGATATGTGGTTGAATGCCATATGCGAACAGTTCCATCCTCAGAACCAGTTATTATAATGGGTAATTCAGGATGAAAACACACTGCAGAGACATTGTGTGTATGACCTTCAAGTGTCTGGACACAACTTTTCGTTTGGTAGTCCCAAACCTGCTTTCATAAGATTCATTTATTAATCATGTTTCTTTTTCAGTTAAAATAATCAAAACATAGGAAAATAAACTGGGAAAAAACCTTTGCTGTGTAGTCATCAGAGCCAGTAATTAAATAAGGCTTATCACCACCCGTAAAATAATCAACACAATTTACTCCTTGTAGGTGTGCATCCAATGTAAAATTAGGGTCAGGTGAGCCAAGATTCCAGATCTACAAAGGAAAATTTTATCCAGCAATATTACCCCCCCAAAAAATAGATAAAATATGGAAATAACCAAAAAAATCATGTTCAGACCTTTACGGTGCGATCAAGAGATGCACTAGCAAAGGTATTAGTATCTTTGGGATTGAAAGTCACTTGCATCACGTAATGGGAGTGTCCCTCAAAAATTTGAGTACAAATCCAACCTTTGTCCCAATCCCATAGCTTTATGAGCATATCATCTGATGATGAAAGCACATATGGCAGAGTAGGATGAACAGCCACACACCTAATATAGTCCGTGTGTGCCTCAAATACTTTTATCTTATCCATTGTATTGTAGTTGTAAACACGAATAAACATATCATCAGCTCCAGCTACAACCCATTGTTTTCGTGGTATAAACTTTGCTGATCTGACTACAAATACAAAATATAAATATAATAGCAAACATTCACAATTAAAAAAACATAATATTTTATCAATTTTTTTATCAAACAATTTTGCTCAACTAACATTATGATAAACACTACAAAGACTCATATTACCTGGCAACTCGGTGACCTCAAATGACTTAGCCATTGTCTGAAGTAGAATCAAGAAAAGTTAACTTCAAAGTAAACAAAGAAATAATCCACATAACTAAAACATACTCAAGCTCCTAGAAAGGAGGAAAGAGGCACTTTATTTTAAATATCTATACCAGTTAATTTAATTTCGCACATTTTCACAGGATCAGAAATAACCTTTGATACATACCTGAGACTGGTAATTCCAGATACACACAGTTCCTGAGTACAAACTGGCCAGGATCCTGCAGTAGTGATATACTCCATCAGAATTTCATTCTTTTCACTACCACACTAAATGTTGGTTTCTAATTTGTAATATGCGTACTGCTAAATAGTTAAATAAAATCATGCATCATAACTGAGTAACTCAGGTTTAAAACCTGGCCATTCATGCTCAAATGCTTGAATCTATTCCATTAAAATTATGTCCAATCCAGGTTCTATATTGTACCTCATCACCAAAGAGTCTCAACTAAAGTATTATACAAGTCGCATACTCAACTCAACCAAAGCATTTGAGGAAGCAGGACTACACGAAGTATAGTACAAAAATCTTAATTACTACATATACTAGAAAACATTGAAAAGAATGCTGTAATTACCATGGCTCGGTTGGATGCAGATCTACAGATTTTACTCTTTCTGATCTTTGAGCTAGTTTTCTCTGAGCCAATAATCACAGGGACATTCAAGTCCAGGAAGAAGATCCATTCCATAATAATCTTTGAAAATGAGAATGATGACATACCTTGATTTCAAGTCTAAGAGGCTGTTAAGCACATGGAAAAAGAAAGAACTTAATATCAGAAGCAGATTGCTGATAATACTCAGATATCCAAACATTCTACATCATCGGTGATAAAACTACGACATTCACTCAATACTCATCTGTGACCTTTTCTCCTCCACCAACGAAACAAAAATAAGCCAATCTGAATACAATAATAGAAGAGACAGCATTCTACGTCGAAAATATCAAAAGCAAGAACCGATCTTAACTAATTCAACTCCTGATAGCCCGTTTGACTTTCCGAGTCAGTATTTTTCAGAGGCTGTTAACCTCCAATTGCCCCGCAACCAGCAGACTCGAGACAATTAGAACTCTATTTGAATGCGTAAAAAGAACAAAACAAGACATCGCAATTCAAACATAAATACAACAAAATAAACTAATATGGATAAAACAGGATGACCTCGACTAAGAATTGAATCAGATCTAAGCTACACCGGAACGCGAAAGTATATAAAAGACAGAAGCAGATCGTAAGCCCACCATTTCTTCAAAAAAGAAGCTGAGGGAAAGATCTGAATGGAGAAACTGAAGAAATCAAGGTGATCGGAGGTCGACAAGAAGGAGAAGAGAAACTGGGAGGTGCGTAACGAGCAAAGAATAGAGCCGAAGAGAATGCTTGTGCTATTGAAGTCACCGACGACTAGACTACAGGAGAAACTGAAGAGTGAAGAAGGCTCTGCCGAGTGCCGTGTGATTCAGCGTGAAAGATCATCATCGTCGAGCATGCCAGTCAAATTCTATATCCTGAGATTTATCGTGAGGTAACACTTGACTGGAATCTAATTTATTGCTAATCTGTTTTTAAACTTAAATGTTTACCAATTTTTATCCTGAATTAATTAAGAAAACAATAAATTCATAATTAAGAGAGATGCTTTGTAAACTAATGAGAGCATTTTCTGTGAAATCCTAAACATATATTTACTATCAATTCATTCTCTTTTAGTAGACTATATTCTATTTCACTCCAATCTTCACAATATCTTTTTCAAAAAATACAAATGTTAGTAACTCAACGTTGAACAAATTAAGTTTCTTATAACCCAAATTTAAATTGACTAAACAATGATAACTTTGATTAAATGAGTGTTCAAGGGAACCGTGTATGAGTCTAACGTGTAGGAACTTAAAAAATCAAAACTAAGATCTCCTAAGACTTTAATCCTTAGTTTTTGGTATCTATATTTCATGTTAAGATTACCAAAAATTTAGAAAACAATTACTTGGATCCATCCAAGACTTTTGCATATGTAGAAGTTACGATAGCGCATTTTGGCTGGTTGGTAAGGCTTTCATCGTCATTGAGGTAGAAATTTCCTTACTGTAGTGTATTGTATCATGATTTTCAAAACTTTTATTTTGTGAGTTATCACATAAAACCTGACATGTTATGTTTAATATGATACTATATGTACGTCAATTTTACACGTTTATTTTATGTAACATGGTATTTAGGTGGTGTTGAGCTCCTTTGTTTATTGGAGATCTAATTGTTTTAGGTTGCATTGGGACCAAACAATCAAAGTAACAGAAGACTATTTTCTTACAATTTCTATTGTGTGAAGGTATTTTATTATTATGTTTGATATGCAAGTCGACTGGTCTTCAGACAATTCTTTTCCTCGATTATATGATGGCCTGGATCTACAAATCGTCATCATTCATTTTACATCCTTGAGGGCATTCGATGTGCAAACGTTCGTGAATAACTTTCTTTTCACTAGGGATATTTTCTATGGAAAAGAGTGATGACATTATTTATATATAACTATCTAGCTTTGCAGCGATGTTTTCGAAGCTGGGAAGCTTGTATTTATGGTAAAAAAATATTTTAATGATTGTAAATTCGCTGATGTCTTGTGAATCCTGTTTTTGAAATGATAAAAACTTATTTTATGAATGTAAATTCATACACTTCATTTTTTTCACTAGCTAAAGATCTTAAAATTTGAGATAATAAAACCAATGTTCTCATGTCATAGGTTTAGTATATAATTCCACACTGAATTAGTCGCTTACCTAAAAAGATTTCTCCTTTTTTCCTAGGTATGGATTGTGAAGGCTAGGAGTATTTATTCGTTGTAGAGTGATTCCATTGTTCCCTTTTCTGACCTCTTGAGAGATTTATTTCCTTTCCTACGTGAGAACTTCTCTAGTTTGTCTATATATTTTATTGAGAATTGATACTTTATTTCATGCACAATATTTTTCTTTGGGTTTTATATTGCACTATCTTATATTTTGTCATTGGTATGTAAAATTCAGTTCATCTCGTTTTGGCTAGGGCTCAATTTTTTAGTTAAATTTTCCATTATAAATCGAGCCTTGGGTTAATTGATTGGGTCCTCTCCAAAGATCGAGTCACTCGACCCAACATTTTTGTCTAAGCTCTCCTCCGAGTTGTGACAGAAGTTGTGGTGTTTTTCTAGAGACAAAACTTCGCAATGAATAGAAAACACATGATAGTTTTTCTTTCGGGTTTTACACTTGTTCGAAATTCTCAACTTCATAGTGTGGATTAATAGAATTCAATCATTTGAAATGGAAGTGAAAATAATCTTTAAAGATGTGCTTTTGAAGATCTACGGACAAAACTTTGGTTATGTTATATTTTTTGTCATTAATTCAAAACTTAGTGTTAAACAAGGTTCAAACATTGGATGGAAGTTCGTGTATTAACTTCTTCTCATTCCATTAATGTCTCAGCTTTTTCCTGCTTAAATCTTAAAATTAAGTTGTGTGTGGCTCAACCATGGCCGATCGGGAAGCCTAATAGAAATGTTACGTTGAACGACTCGATCACCTAATCCAAAACTTGGTTCAAAAGACTTTTAAACACAAATCAAGGTCATAGACCCACATTGTGATCACAAGAAAATATAATGTGGTAAATAAAACAACAATTTAACATGATCCAAACATTCAACATTCTCCATCAGTATCTAACAACATTCTAAATATTCTTTTACAAACCAAATTAGAATTAAAATCCTCACCAAGAAACTAAATTAACACTCAAATAAAATTAAAGGAAACAAGAAATAGGAAATAGGGAACTGACACCAGACTCCAACTACTGACTACTCTTATCATTGTCTGGAAAGAAATGAGGTCCAGAGATGAAGTCATTTGAAGTGAGTGACTAACTCAGTAGTAAAGTTATACTAAATACAAATGCGTGTAAAACTGATTTTCATTTTTCTTTTTAAAACCATGAGTTGAGATGTCGTACATGGATTTACAAAAAAATATTTTTAAAGTAAATTCATTTTCTTCATTATAGAAACACATTTTCTACGAGCAACCGATGCAGCATTATTTAAAACATTGTTGTATATATAGACAACTATACCAAAATAAACCATCATCATATTTTAATTTTACAAATCAATCTCAGTGAAAAAAATGTTCTGCACACTAACAGAGAAAAGCGATGAACCGAAGATCTAGCAGCACCTCATGGGCCAGGAGATAGTGGAAGTAACAGCGATTCCAACATCCAGCAGCGTTACCCTAGGTGGCCAGTGGACAAGTCAATGACTACATCACTCATAAACCGTAATCAATAACCATACGCTGATCAAGTTTAGGGATTCAAAATTCAAGAAGCGCGTCATCACCATTCTATTATCCATTTTTGTAACGTGCAAACAAAACATCTTCACGTAGCAGAAGATGTGTGGAGATAGTCTCGTGATACTTTGACATTGAAACCGTCCAAAATATAAAGAGAATTCATCCTCTAGTATATATTTCACAACAATAAGAAAAGATCATGTGTCAAGGGTAAACATGTAAAATATATGTACATATACTTAAAAAGATTGACGTGTTGGCAACTAGCCCCCCTCAGGTTTTATATAGTTGACATTTGATGGGGAACAGTGACCTCCACAACTTCAAATGGTCATAAGTTTTGCTACAAGTATTGAAATTTTTCGTACAAGATATCAAATCGAAGTTCTTGCAGTAGCTCACAAATTGTCACAAGATAAACCTGTGACCGATCTCTCTCGGGCCCAAAATTCTACGTTTCGGTCCTCAAACTGACAATCCAAGATTTTATCTGATATTTCCTGCTTTATTTAATTTATTAGAATTTCTTTAATCGTCGGTATTTATTTTGGATGTAACTCGAAATTAGAGATCTTTTTCATTATTGAAATTTCGTTTTGGAAAACTAGGGTTTTCGGTTTCTCTTTGGAGATTGTTTGTTCGTTCTTTCCGCATCCCGCTGCGTTAACATCTCACAAAAATAAATTTTTATAAAATGATGCAATGCAATGCAAAAAGTATAAAACTTGTACTTTGACGACGATCACTCTTCTTACGTACAAGAGTGACAACCTCTGGTATTGATTTATAATCCACAAACTCCTCTGGGCCTGTAACAAAATCAAAGTCATAAATATTCTCTTCCAAATGCTAAGGAAAATATAGATGAGTTTTATACCGAGACTAGAAATCTAAACCGAAAGCACTATAAACGGTCGTGAATTTTTCCATGGCTCGGTGACAACTTTGAACGTTATCCAAATTCTTACCTGAGGTAAAAATCCAATTTCCCAATATTAATTTCTCAAATTTCAACCACACAATCACTTCTAAATTTACTAACTTGACTAATTGATCAAAAAATCAAATGTGGCCACAACACGACACGACACGTTGATCGTCAATAATTTAAAAAAAATTGACAAGTTGAATTTAATTAATATAAAATTAGCAGTTTCTACGCCTCTTCAGCGTTTCTCTTGTCATTTTTTGCTGACTTTTCTTCCTTTTAGATAGAATAGGTTACGTTCGATCTCGTTTCTTCTACGCTGCAGGGAATATTACTGAGAAAATGCTCACAACTCATGTCTGTCTCCGCTCAATTTCAGTTTCCAAATCGATGGTAAACTAGGAAAATATGAATCCAAGTGAGTGAAGAAAGCAACGGAGAATATTACGAAGGAAGTCTTCAAGAACCCGGGAAGAAAGGAAAAATGACAGTGAATCAGGTTGAACCACCATAAATAGAATGCCCCAGTTATAAATAAATACTTGTTTGATCACAATTCACAACAATACCGATTCTGCAACTACGAATCTTCGATTTCCAAGCCCTATACCGTTGCAATGTAACTAAGAATTAGATAACAAATTCTCAAGCAAATGTGACAAGCAGTTATAAAAGGGAAGCATCAGTTCAAATACTTATTCAATTATCTGTCGTCTGGATAATTCTGATATCAAAAAGGATCAGTAAACAACTAGAATAGCAGCATATGGTCTTATAACAGTAAAAAAAGAAGACTCCGTTTGGATAATAATGTTTTCAAAATTGCAAAAACCTGAAACATACAGCATGCAGAACAACGTTCTTTGAGACCATCCATGGCTGCAATCTGATTTACACAGACAGCTCTTCAGAAACAGATGATCCACCTCTTTGCTTTCATCTAATCTCGATTCTTAACTCGGGATTCAAAGATAACAATCAAAACCACAATCAAAGAGCAACTGGAGCACCTAATGCAAAAAGATCTTCATTGAAGCTTGAGCTGGAAAAGCTTCCACATGAAGTATCCGAAGTTTTCTCATTTTCATCCTCCAGATAATTACTATCGGAGCTGCAAAATATTTTCTCATCAATGTAAACAAAATAATCAGTTTCAAATGTAAAAAATGAATCGAGACAAACCTGTATATGAAAATGTCTTCCTCTTCTTCACAATTCTTTTCATGGGAGAAACTGAATGACAGATTTTCGTCGGAAGGATTGAGGTTCAATACCCCCGGGCCGTTAGCCACTTGAGGTGATTCAATTCCTGGTTTTTCCTTATCACCCAGAATTTGTAACTCATTTGTGTGACATTCCAAAATACAGTCACCAAATATATGAGTTGTTTTTGGGTTAGGGCCATGAGAAATTATACAAGTGTAATCCTCAGAAAGTTCTATCTCTCGAGCAGAGAGAGATCCTACACGATTTGAGTCAATATCGATTGGATCTGAATTTGACTTCATAGTCAGTGAATTAGCTCCTTTTGAATAATTGCTGACAACTGAATCGGTAAGAGTTTTTGAACTCATACTCTCGCATCTGAAATCATGAAACCGCCCTAAATCAATTGATGAATAAGAAGGATTGCTAGAAGCTGACACGGTTAATGTCTTATCCTTGTCCGTTTCAGGGTCAGGGTCGAGAGTTATTCTGTAACCAAAAACAGACTTCGAATTGGGTAAGGAATTTGTAAATTTGGGTATGGAAAGTGATGAGATTGTGTAGTTTGGCCAGGAATTGGATTTCATTGAAGAATCAATAGATTTCTTTGTATCCTTGTGAGCATTTGGGATCTTAGTTTTGACCTGCGGGCCTGAAAAGTACATTCTTCTTACTCGGTGAATCAAGAACTTCACTATTTGGTACTAACTCCTCAAGAAGTGAATTTATAATGGCAAGACCAACTTCCCCACAAGAATCCAACTTCATTTGCTTCCCACGAGACTTCGGACTAAAAGGCTTGCTTAGGTTTGAACAAAATTTGAAATCCAGAGGAGTGGTTGGGCTCCTCAGAGACTCACTCTCAGATGAACTTTTAATCCTGAAACCGACCAAGAAACCAGGTATGCTGAAAAGCGAACTGCTTATGTATTTTAGGCTCGACGCACCTGCTTGCAAATAAGACTCTGAAGAAGAATCGTCCATCAAACAACCAACCATGTACCTTCTCGGCGTGAATTACTCTTCCCCACTGCATCAAATGGTGCGAAAAATTTCATACATCATAAGACAAATTCAGTGGTAAACAATTACTAGTATAATGAAACTATGGTTAAGCATTAAGGAAAAAGGGGTGCAAAAAAGAAAAAAAAGAAGAAGAAACTAATCATACTATATGACCCAAAATGCCATTTTTCATTCTTTATGAATCTGAGGTACATTGCCATGGAGTTGATGAGAACAATTGTCAAAGCAAACGAAGAAATCAGAGTAAACAATGGTGCCAATTGGTAGAAGATACCAAATGAAATATCTATTTTCCATACTACTGACAAATAAATAGATCACTATGAAAAATTAATGGAAATTTATTAAAAAAGGACCTGAAAAATTCAGATATCATGCAATTTGTTGGTGAAGTAAAAAAGGTACTTAATATCATCCAACAGATCTCACTAGCAATCACCTGATGAATACAATATGAAACTCCTCCAAACGGCACAAGTATTAGAAAAAATAAAATAAAATGGTGAAATCATAAACCAAGAGCAAGAGAGCAGCCCGAGTTCGGAACCTAAAAACAAAATTTAAGCCGTGCAAATCTTTTGTGGAAAAACTTCCCAATTGTTCAAGTTGAGATACCGTAGTCATACTCATATCATTCAGAATTAATGGTCAGTACAAGAATCGCGGAGGAAAACTTCGATTCAAAGAAAACATAAACTCCGATCAACCATCCTACGAAATTTTGAAACATCGAACCTGCAAAGAGCGTATACATTTGCCAAATAAACCTCCAAATAGTCAACACAGCGAACAATCCAAGAACAGAATCCCGTTCAAAATCAAACCCAGAAAAGCACCCACATAGTAATTCAACAATGCATCAGATGGATCGCCGATTTCAAGAAAGAAATTAACCAGATTAAATAGAGATTATCTCACCTGTTCGCCAGATAAGGTTACAACTCTCAGAAGAGTTTAAAATGCGGGAAAGATGGCTGTACAGGTACGATAAGTGGGCTAGTTTCAGACAACAACCCCCGTTTCTCTTAGTAAGATTTCATTTCCACCATTTTCGCCCCTTTTGATCGCACGAAAATCTGAGTAGAAATGAAAAAAAAAACAAAAATATCCTCTTTCATCTCTCTATACGGTTGCGTATTACATAAAATTTGGTACAAATCTACGTATATTCTCCTGTTTCGATGATCGGCATCTTTTGAAACTAGAATCCAGATAAGTTTTAACAAGTCAGAACCCAGTAAACAAATCAATTCAAGGAGCGGAAAATCTGATCGTCGTCACCAAGAATAAAGATTTGAAACAATCTATAATCTCCGCATTTCAAGACAACCTTTTCGCTTTAGTTTCGTCTTTTATCTTCTCTCCAACAGCATAATTCAATTGTTTATCATAGTTAGACAATTAAATTAAGATGAATAATTAACAGTTGATTAATACTCTTAAGTCTTAATATTAAATCCAACGTATCTTTTTTTTTTCCTATTATAATATATTTTTTATCATAAAATTTTAATTTGTCATTTAATTATTTATAGTTTTAGTTTTAGTTTTATTTTTAAATATTCTCTAATTATTTTGGTCACCAGACAATTCTGTAACTATGTCATTTATATATTTAAGCTAAAAATAATTGGATGGAGTAAATGACTAATTAAGTCAATATCAATAATTTTAGGGTTTTTAAAAAAAAAAAAACCTTAAAAATTACGGTTCAACGAAAAAAATTTCAAAGTTTCAAAAATAAGCGAAATAAACATTTTAGTCCGGTCTGGCCAGTGGCCACTATGAGGAGGCCGGCCGGTCTAGTTGGACCTGCCGGCCTCCATTTTTTGCTGGACCGGCCAGCCTCCCTTATAAAACGGCAAAACCAGTGACTAGAGTCACGAGTTTTGTCCTTATCCGTGGAGGCCGGCCAGTTCAACTGAACCGGCCAGCCTCCACAGAAAAATCCAAAACTCGTGACAAAGTCACGGGTCTTGGATTTACGTATGGAGGCCAGCCGTTCCAGTTTTTAAATCCCCCCTCCCCTTTCTTCAACTCACACCAAAATTTCTCCAAATTCTCTCTATTAACTCCTTCCTTGGCGATATTCGGCGTTCAACAGCTAGGTATAAAGTTTTTATTTTTATTTTTTTTTCATTTACTTTACGAAATTTAAAATTACACTGGATATTTTAATTACCCGTTTATTAATTATTTAATATTTTGTTCCATGTAAGGGACTAATTTTTACTCTCCGGCGATATTACTCCGCGTTCACCTTTTAGGTATGGAGTCTGTTATATATATATATATATTTTTTACGAAATTTATCTATTATAAATTTATCTATTTATCTGTTATTAAAAAAAAAACTCAGTATATACCCTATCATCAAGAACGGCGGCATTGCACTTCACGTACTGATATAACCCATGGCGCACCGCGACCCTTGCAAGTTTCTCGGTGCTGATATTAGTAGCTCTAAACCCATGGCGCACCGCGACCTTTGCAAGTTTCTCGGTCCTGATATTAGTAGCCCTAACCATATATTTATCTATTAGCACCTCACTATGCTTAGGGCTGCTAATATCAACACTGAGAAACTTGTAAGGGTCGCGGTGCGCCATGAGTTATATTAGTACGTGAAGCGCAATGCCGCCGCTCTTGATGATATGGTATATACTGAGTTTTTTTTTCTTTTTTTATAGTAGTTAAATATTGTATTTTATTGACTTTATTTTATTTTTTAGCAACGACAATGGATGCTGAATTAAGTAGATCGGTTAGCTGGATTACTGCCATGAAATTTCAGAATCAAGAGTGTAAAGAGAAATTTGAACAAGATTTGCACAAACGCTCAGTTAGTCATGGTATGAAATTCAACTTTACAAGTTGGAAATCGTTGGGGATCAAAGATATGTTTGACGCCATCGGCCTGGGCGGGGTCAATGCATTCAGTGACGATTTTTGCGAGAGAATAGTTCGCTTGTTCTATGCGAACTTAACAGCGTCCGGAAAAAATGGAGTTTTGACTGGTTTGAAGGCGTACATCCTTGGTCGGAAGTTTATGATACGTCCAGAGCTAGTGAACTCAGTGCTGGGGTTTGCCATAGAAGGGGCGGAGCAATATTACCATGCTTCCCGAGACCCTTTTTTTGTCACATTGCCTGAGGGAGTAGAGTTCTTACGGGGAATTCATATCAATTCCAACATCGAGGTGTTCGTCAAGCCACGAACCAGAGAACTGAATATTAGAGGTTGGATTCTTCGCAACATGCTAGCCCACACCTTTCTGCTGCGAGAGGGACATCGAAATCTCGTGAGCTGCATGGTGTTGACTTATTGAGTGTTTCAGTCACAAATATGCTTTTGATGATGTGTTTGTATGGTTAACATTGTAATTTGATTATGCTTATTAAATGAGAATATTAAATTATGCATGAGATTTTAATCAATAGGAAATACCCTTAAAAATAGTATTTTTGTTATCTAATGAATCTAGTTAAGTGTTCTAGGTGTGATAGTTAAACAGAGCTGAGAATTTCATATCCACTGTTAGCAGAACAATTTTAGATATCCACCGGTTGAAGAAAAGAACTGCATCATTGTAATATCCGGCTTGTACGGATTTTTGGATATATTATATTATATTACTATTTCATTATTTAACGGCAGTTTAGTCAATATGTCAAATCAAATCAGTTTCGCAAATGGAAAGCGTCATTACGATCCTAACGATTAATAGGAATTTTAAGGAAATTATGGGAATTTTCGGAGATTAAATGCTATATTCCGAGTAATTACCTTTATCGTAATGTAAATGACGTTTTAGTAAAAATAGTAAACGAGGTCCAAATTGCAAACGGACAGTTCTGTTAAATCCCAAATAATAAGTTGGACTTATTGGCAAAATATGGAGGTTTGGAAAAGTCGAATCGTTGGACGATTAACGAGTCGAGTGACGAAATTTATATAGAAATTTAAGAAGGGCAAAATGGTAATTTTGCAAAGTTAAATTTTATTAAAAACCTCACATCTCTCTCTTCCTTCACGATTTCAACAGAAACCATTTCTGTTTTTCAATTTTCTCTTTTCTCTCACGGTTTCTCTCTGGACGCCGAGGGTTTCTCCATTCCAACTTCGATTTTTCTCCCGTTCGTCTTCCGTTCTTCACGTTTTCTCCTTCAATCGACGTTCTAGGTATGGATCTGTAGTTTTAGAACGTTTATTTCGGTGATTTCGGAGTTTTAAATAATTATGTTCGTTTAGGGTTTCGATTAAAAACGAGATTTAAAGCTCGTAATTAATAGGTTAACCGAGATTAAGTATATAAAGCACGTATTTGACGTTATTGGACGAAGTTAAATCAATTTGTGAAAATGTTAAAAATTGAGAAATCTCGGGTTTTCGGAAAAGTTCGTAATTCGAGAATTTAGGTGCCGAGCGTAAATTGCTCGAATAAAAAGCTCGATAAATTGGATCAGAACTTTAAGAAGTTTCCTTAGTTAAGGTTTTGACAAATTGGACGTTTATTAACTTAAACTAGTTTTAACGTCAATCCTCGTATATTGTTTAGGTAAACAGTGCTCGTGGACGAGGCTTGGGTTGCAGCGTGCACGAGGTAAGTTCTCGTGATTCTTCTTTGGCCGATTGGCCTACACCGTACGTCGAACGTCGTCTCGAGGAGTTTTGGAGATGCCCTTAGTTAGTTTTGCTCGGTTTGGGTAGCTAGGTCTTAGGAGTTTATAGTTTATGCTTTTACAGTTTTGATGGTACCTGTTATTGTTTGTTTACTTTCTGATAGAGAACTGTTCACGCATTCACTGGATTTTAAAGAAAAGCATGAAAATGAATTTCCGCACAGAGTTTTCAAAGATAACGTAAAGCATAGCACGGCCGAAAGGCACATAGGCCGAAAGGCACAGAGGCCGAAAGGCGCAGAGGCCGAAAGGCGCATAGGTCACGCGAGGTGGGGCTCAGGCACGGCTGTACGTGTTGTAAGCGTGCACCCCCCGCCTCTAGCTGGAAAGAGTAGTCCGCCCGCTGGATGAGCTCTCTCTGGTTAGAGGGATAGGATCTCGGTGGCACCCACAGAGCATTGCATAGAAAGATAAAATAAAGCATGGTTTAATGAATTCATAGCACAGCATGCATAGCATTTACGTAGAGCTTACTGGGATTTTATCTCATAGTGTATATGTATGGTGTAGGTGACATAGACTTCGAGGAACCAGGTGAGGATGGGATTCCTCCTCCTGAGGCATAGTCCAGTTGACGGAGGATGGCTGCGGTGGTGCGCTGGTGCAGTCGAGGCTTCACCGACCCGTGGGGATAGTATGTACAGAGTTTTGAGGGTCTCTTTTGGGATGTTCTGATGAATTGTATAGACGTTTTAGGATGTTTGGTACTGGTAGTTGATAGGTTTATATTTGATGTTTAAAACGTTTTGGTTTAAGACTATTGTTCGATAGTTTTGAAATGTTGTAGGTTGGTTACGGATAGTCTCGATATTTAGATATATCCACGCAGTTGGATTTCGCAAAGTCCGCTGAAATTGGGTTGAGTTTAGAAAGTTTGGTTGAGTTTAATTTCTAATTTGATTGCTGTATCTGGTGATAAAAGGCATTAGATATAGGAAGCTTACTCTCTGGAATTCGATTTCCAGAGAGTATTGGTTGAAAATTTTTAAGTGTTCTGCTCTCTGGATTCCAGAGAGCAATTGTGAAGGAAAAGTTGCGAGCGATCAAAAGAAGGCATAGGATCGCTGCAAGGAGTGCAGCGATCGATCTCTGCAGCAATGCAGAGATCGATCGCTGGCAGCTGAATGGCTGGCAGAGATCGATCGCTGGCAGCTGAATGGCTGCCAGCGATCAAGCGCTGGCAACAAGGGAGCTGCCAGCGACTGATCGCTGGCAGCAAGGAGCTGCCAGCGACTGGTCGCTGGCAGTATGCCAGCGCCCGATCGCTGGGCAGACATGCTGCTCAGCGATCGTGCGCTGAGACTGGTCGCTGGTCAGCGACCAGTCGCTGCTTCTTCTCCCTGGCCGAATTACCCTATTGCCCTCCCAATGTTTTATTTTGTTTTATTTAACTTAATTGATTTAAAAGGTTTAATTTAATTGTTTTAAATCATAGTTTATTCAATAGATTTAATTGTTTTATACAGTATAACTTTAAATGGTTATTTTTAAATGGTTTAGTTTCCGCATAGTGTGTGAATAAAAAAAAAAAAAAATGAAAAATTTGTACGGTAATTAAGGGTAAATATGGGTACAGTTTTAGGGACGTTACAATCATCTGATGGGAAAACGACAAAACCGAAGTCGTTTTTAAAGATTGCTTCATCCGATGGGTAAACGACAAAAAGCTAAGTCGTTCTGAATTACTTCATCCGATGGGTAAACGACAAAAAGCTAAGTCGTTCTGAAATACTTCATCCGATCGCTAAACGATAAAGGCGGAGTCATTTAGAATCACATCATCTGATGTACAGTGATTTTGGAAGACTTCAGCACTGTATCCACCGAAAGCGAATCAAGCATTTCAAAGTTACATCTTCCGAAAGCGGTTTAAGTTTTTAAAGATACATCAACCAAAACCGGTTCAAGCATTGTAAAGCTATATCTTCCGATTACAGTCCAGGTTTATTTAGTTACATCTGCCGATGAACATCTTCTGCCAGTTTTTAAATATACCGCGAAGCTACAGTGTACGTCGTCCAGAAATTAAATTCCAGAGCATTAATGGCGTCGGGCGATTTACAACTACAGACGGCAACGGCTACCTGAAATTGTACGGTTGCTGCTCCAACGGTAACAAAGTTTCCATTATTGGATAAGGAGCATTGAAGTCAAGAGCCGATAAACATACAGAGTATTTAAGCCAAGGTTAGAGCACGAAAGAACAACTTTTGCGAAAATTAGCTTTGAGCCATAATGTGCGATTCATCATACTCTGTATTTTTCATCTACATCTCTCGATTCCAAAACTTGAGAATTTGTTTTGAGAGTTTGTAGTTTGTTATGTTCATTCACTCAAATCTGTAAAACTTGAAAGGCAGTGGATTGACACCCGTGAAGTTCAATCCAGAATTGTAAGGTTGTAGATCGACGCCCGTGAAGCTCGATCTGGAATTCTCGTTGAGGAGAGGTTAAGAATCTTCAAGGGGGGAAAACCTTGAAGTGTGGACGTAGGCAGGTTTTGGCCGAACTACGTAAAAATCACGGTGTCAAATTTCTCTCTCTTTCACTCTATTTTACTTGTTTGTTTATAATTAACCTAGAAGTTTAATACAAGAGACAAATTGGTTAGACTCAAAATTAATATTAAAAAAAAAAGTCTAATTCACCCCCCTCTTAGACAATTACGTTCCTACACATGGACCTCTATATCATGGAGAAGTTGTGCAACGAGAAGCCTTTCGACCCTGGCTTCTTGATTTGAAGTCACATGCGTGAGGTCAGGCGGGCACCCAGGACGAATCCCTCATACGGGCAATTGATCATGAAGATCATCGATCGAGCTGGGCTTCAAATACCGGTTGGCTAGCCTTGAACAGTTCAAAGGCCAACCGACGTATTTAACACATCGCATCTGATGAAAATGGGCTTCATGGAAGTCAATGGCACTTGGGTGCTGAAAAGCGATCAGATAGCATCCACCTTTCGGGCAGTGCCGATGGAGGAGCCCACATCGCCGCCATTAGCCCCCCAGGAGGAAGATGAGGCACGGGGCAGTATCTGCAGCAGCTATATTAGATGCAATTGCTGCACCAGCAGCATATGGCTCAGATGCAGCAGAAGCAGCAGCAGCAGATGGCTCAGATGCAGCATACGCAGCATACATAGTACCAGCAGATGTATCAAATGCAGGAGACGCACCAACATCACTTACATCAGGTACTGGAGAGCCAGCAGAGGGATATCCAGCACCTCATAGGCAGAGTCGATGAACTGGATGCGAGTGTCAAGAATTGGATGGACCACCTTAGCCTCGACGAAGACGATGATGATGACCCACCAGCGTAATTTAGTTTTGTGATGTAAATTTCGTGAATACTAAACTTAAATAAATAATTACAAATTCAATCACATTTTAGAAATAAATAATTTAAATACTTGAATTGAATAAATTAAAAAGAAACTATTATTTAAATGAATTAATAATTAAAGAATAAATGAATTACAAAGAAAATAATAAATGGTATATTCAAAAAAATTACAAATTTCTGCCCCGGCCACTCGTCGAAGATTCTTGCGTCCCGTCAAATGTCCTAAGCACATGAATGTGTCCTGCGAAACAGTGCCTAAAGTTGATCCCCGGTTAGGACAAGTGCGAGTATTATGCCCTTGCTGCCGACATATACCACAACGCACGGTTGAGTTCCTCTTACTAACTCTTGAGCTTGACGGCTCTTCGGCATCTCGCACTCTTGTCTTCTTCGGCCTACCAGGTTGGCGCTGTCTTTTTAGCAGGAAGATTTCGTTCATACCTTGGACGAGCGGCCATATTATTGGGTCGTTGATGGAACGAATATAATGTGAGTACATCTGCAGGTATCTTCCCGTGTGATAGCATTCATGCACGTAGTCTTCCAGTGCGACTCTCATCAAGTACATGCAAGAATGGAATAGACACACGGGATTCCTATACGCTCCCACCACGTGCAGGTGCGCACACCTAAACTCATGTCTACATCGAATTGTTCGTATCCATTGCGAACTTGAAATCGTGTAGCTCCCGTAAACGTTGCATGCCAATTTCCAGATGCACTCTTTAGCTTGTCAAACTTTGTCTTTATCTTGGGACACAGGATGTCATCGGAATAGGCCAGCTTCTCATATTTCTTCACGATGCGAGTCATCAAGCGTGTTCGGATCATCTCGAATATGGTCAATATCAGTTTGTCTCTAACTAGCAAAAGAAGTGCATTGAATGACTCTCACAAATTATTCAAGCCCAAATCGCACTTGGGATTCGAAAAGAAGGCATAACTAGCCCAATATTTCAGATCTTCTGCTCGAAGCCATTCGTGGGCTTCCAGACTTAGCTGGAATAATTTACGCATTTCATACTCGAAATGGGCCTCCGTGGGTGCCCTGGCCGTATTCCACATCGCATCTCTGTATGCTTTGCCCCAAAAATGGTTTTTGAAATTCGCATACATATGCCGGAGGCAGAAGCGGTGTTCAGCATGTGCGAATTATTCTCGAACAGCTCTCTGTAACCCCTGATATTTGCACGAACAACAACGTCAATAAAATAATATGACACCCACAATGCCACAAAATTTGAATTAACATATAGAAATGCATCATACCTTTTGTCGATCTAAAACAAGTGTCTAACCGCGACTCGATTAAGTGTTGAGATCTTGCTTTAATATTTGCAAAAACCATGCCCATGAGTCCACATTCTCAGATTCGACGTTGGCAATAGCAACGGGGTAGATTTCATCATTTCCATAAATACTGACGGCTGTGAGTAGTTGGCCGGAACATGACCCTTTAGATGACAGCCATCCAAGCAGATAACGGGTCTCCCGTACTCCAGCAACCCAGTCTTGCAAGCAGCCATGCACATATAGAATCTTTGAAATCCCAATTGATTAGGGCCCACTGGATTTCCATCAATTTTTATTATGCTGCCCGGATTTGATCTGAATATTTCAGCTGCATACGACCACAGTTGCCCGTATTGTTCGTCGCACTTCCCTTCGTTCAGAGTTCGAGCTATGCTTCTTGCACTTGTGGTAAGACTGGGTGAAATGTCGACAGTGAAGTCATTCCTCACTGTCTCCATAATAGATGGGATGTCCCAAGTAGAGTGACTTTTAACCTGTCCAGGTAATGTTTCGCCAGCCATTTTGCTGAAGCGCGTCGATTTTCAACTTGCCTCAAACAGCAGTGAGAGTCGATCAAGCTCTTTATTTGAAACGTTCGCTCATTTTGCATCAACGAAGCATGCAGTCGCCACCAACATTCATCTCCACACTCAGCCGTCAGTTGACTCCTTTCACTTTTAGTGAATTTAATACCATAACCATTTTCTAAAGAATATTTGTCTATCTCATCTTTAAGTTTCTGTAAAGAACCATATTTTCTACCCTTATGAAATCCCATTGAGATTTGTTCTCTTACCAGTATTCTTTCCACCTTCTCGTTATCTGAGTTGACCGGTGTTCGAAGCTCATCGTCCAATGTTTTGGAGGTAGAATATTCGAATATTTCTTCAATTGCTAGTGGGTTATCGAATGCTCATACATCATCATATGTAGGCGTGTCGTCCGCACACCAATCCATTTCTGCATCACCAGTTGATCTCTCATCTGAATTAATCGATCTACTTGAATCAGAATCCATCTTCGTCGCTAAAAAAAATTTAAAACAAAATTAATAAAATACAAAAAGTTAAAACGTGGAGAGTACTAATCAGGATAATTCCCAGGAAAGACTGTACTAGATAATCTCCTAGACAGAATTACCTTTCCAAGTAAGTTCCCAGAAAAGGCTGCAGGGGTTACAAATGGTCCCACTTAAAACCCACTCTCCTAGACATAACTCACTTATACAGTACAATTACACCACTTACACATATGAGATTCAGTATAATAGATAAATTTTGTAAAAAAAAATATAACAGACTCCATACCTAAAAGGTGAACGCGAAGTAATATCGCCGGAGAGTAAAAATTAGTCCCTCACATGGAGGAAAGTATTAAATAATTAATCAACGAATAATTAAAATGTCCAGTATAATTTTAAATTTCGTAAAATAAATGAAAAAAAATAAAATAAAAACTTCATACCTAGCTGTTGAACGCCAAAAAATATCGCCGAAGGAAGGAATTATAGAGAGAATTTGGAGAAATTTTAATATGAGTTGAAGAAGAGGATATGGAGGTTGGCCGGTCCTTGTACTGGCCCACCTCCATACATAAATCCAAGATCCGTGACTTGGTCACAGGTCTTGGATTTTTCAGTGGAAGCCAGCCGGTTCAATTGAACCTACCGGCCTCCACGGATAAGGACAAAACCCATGACTCTATTCACGAGTTTTGCCGATTTATAAGGGAGGCCGGCCGGTCCAACTAGTCCAGCCGACCTCCTCCTGGCGGCCACTGGCCAGTTCAGACTAAAAGATTTATTTCGCCTATTTTTGAAACTTTGAGGTTTTTTTCGTTGAACAGTAATTTTTAAGGTTTTTTTTTTTTAAATAAAAATAAATTGAAGAAACATTTAAAAATGAAATTTAAATTATGAATACCTTAATGAAAAAATTATATCTATGTATTAAAGTATATTTAACAATAATTTAAATATGCACTCGCATTCAATTGAATGATAATTATGATAAATCATATATAATAAAAATAATAAATAAATTATATTTATGAATAAATAACACATTGAATAACAAGATTACAGTATAAATATAATATTATTAAATTTAATGATCTTTTCTATATAAAAATCAAACAAGAACTATAGCCTAGTTGAACTCCAAAAACACAAATTAAATTTATAATTTCAAAAATATCAAACGGGTGTTTTGGTCATCCTGATTCAATTGAGATTAAAACCAAGCCGAACCAAAAACCAGACACTCCCATTGAACATTTGTTTTGACGTACATGGTTTAATGCATGTATGTTATTAACAAAAATATGTGCTTCGAAATAGAATGATTCCCATTTCAATTGTAAAGTTGGTTTCAGGAAAGTAATGTTTATACAAAATTACAAGCTCATTCTTGAGGGTGAGGGACGTATGCAATTAGTTATGTTACATGAAAATAGATTATTTTAATAAAGGGGTTTAATCATTAACCGATGTCAATTACTGTTCATTTATAGTTCATTCTTTCTAGTCACGTTTTATAATCTGTCATCATTGTTTTTATTTGTTTTTTGATCATATTTGTAAAAAACTCTATCAAGGAACACAATTGAGTAGACAGCTATCAATTCAATCTTCTCTCTAGCTGTTCTTCTTTTCTCCTGTTCATCTTCTTCTCCTCACTGTATTTCTTAACGTGGTATCAGAGCCAGTGATGGCATCGTCCAACTCATTTCCGTCCTCTTTCACCCTCACCTCTTCTATTCCTTCCCCTCTCCCTCCCCTACCCTCTCACCACCAAACGCTCAGTAAAATTAAATGGCTCAAATTACCTTTTGTGGAAGACTCAGCTTCTTCACGTTGCCACTGCCAATGGCATCCAACATTTTCTTGCTAGTTCTTCGACTCCACCTCCCCAATTTCTGGATGCTCTTTCCTCTCAGGAAAATCCAGAGTTCTCTGTCTGGCAACGCTTTAACAGCCTGTTTCTGAGATAGATTTTTGCCTCTCTGTCCGAGGACTTTCTTCCCCAAATGATTACCCTCTCCACTGCCAGCGAAGTCTGGACTGCCCTCGAAAGAACTTTCGCCTCCTCCTCCTTGGAACAAATTACAGACCTGCGAAGTCAACTCCACTCCCTGTCCAAAGACGGCCTCTCTACGTCCAGTTATTTCAGAAACTCATCTCCCTCTGCAACACCCTTGTTGCCATCGGTGAACCTGTCTCACACCGGGACAAAATCATCTACTTTCTCAATGGCTTGGGCAGCAAATACAACTCATTGGTAACTTTGATCTCCTCAATTACCAACCGCACCGAACAACCTTCGTTGGAAGAAATCCAGACCTCCTTCAAAGCTTCGAATTTCGTCTGGAAAAGCAGAACTCTGCCTTCTCCCTGCCGCTGCCGTCCCAAATGCAGGCAAATTTCATTTCTCAGTGACCTCCCCGCACCCCGTGGAGTCCTCGGCCACACGCCCAGGTTCATTTTCCTTTTCCGCCTTCCCTTTATCCGATCGGGCAGGCCCCAAATCTCCCAAGTCCATGGCGTTCTCCTCGGCCCCTGAATAATAACCGGCCCCGTTGCTAGATTTGCAACCGCATGGGCCACTCGGCCTTGAAGTGCTATTACTTCCTCGACCTAAATTACCGCTCTCCAGCCCATTTCACCACCTTCAATTTTGACCCGGCTCAGGCCAATTATCCTTACGCTTATCCCTACCCGGCCCACCCATCCTCCTCACCCGACCCATATTCATTCCCTTCAGATAACCCACTCATCACACCTGACCCTTACCTCTTCTCCTCCACCCACCCACCATACTCACCCGAACCACCCGAACCTCCCTGTTCTTACTCGTCTGCAAGTCTCCCGAGTACTCTCAACATTTCGGGCTTCCTCCCCACTCCATTGCCTTTGTCGTCAACCGCACCGTGGATTCTCGATTCTGGCACGACCCACCACTTCTCCCCACACCAAACTACCCTCAGTCATCTCCAACCTCTTCCCAGTCCATCCCATGTCGCCACGATCGAAGGTACGTTGCTTCCTCTTCTTCTCTTCGGTTCGGCTGCCATCCCTGCCGTCAGCCGATCACTCTCTTTACAAAATGTCTATCACACTCCTCACATATCCCACAATCTGTTAAGTGTTTCCCAATTATGCAAAGATAACTCTGTTTTCGTCGAATTTCACTCTTCTTTCTTTTGTGTTAAGGATCGGATCACTCACACCCCTCTGCTTCGTGGCTCTCTCAGTGACGGTCTTTACCGTCTTCCATCGTCCAGTCCACTGGTGTCCCTTGCTACTCGGCTCAACCCCTCAACATCTCCTCTGGTCGATTTTTGGCATCTTCGATTGGGTCACCCTTCACCCGTCGTTTTGCAACAAGTATTAAAAACGTGTAATCACAATTTCAAATGTTTTGTACCCCAACATTGTACCCCTTTCCATATGAGCAAAAGTCATCAACTTCCTTTTCCACTTTCTCAATCTCATGCGCTTTTTCCTTTTGATCTGGTTCATACGGATGTTTGGGGTCCTTCTCCGATTAAATCTATTACTGGTGCTCACTATTTTGTATTATTTGTTGATGATTGTACCGCTTCACTTGGTTGTTTCCTCTAAAATAAAAAAGCGAAGTGTACAATACCTTTGTGACTTTCCATACATTCGTTCACACCAAGTTTGGTGCTGAAATTAAATCTGTTCAATCAGATTGTGGTGGCGAATATCAGTCCCTTACCTCTGTTTTTAAATTTCTTGGCATTCAACATCACGTTTCCTGTCCTTACACTCCAAACCAAAACGGCTGCGTTGAACGCAAAAATTGCCATGTTGTTGAAACTGGACTCGCTCTCCTTTTTCATTCCTTAGTCCCTCACCATTTCTGGCATTATGCTTTCACCACCGCTGCTCGACTGATTAATCTTCTTCCCACTCCCGTCCTCAATCATAAGTCCCCTTTCGAATGTCTTTTCACACACTCCTTGATTATTCCTCTCTCCGGGTCTTTGGCTATCGCTGTTTCCCTCTCCTACGTCCTTTCAATCAATATAAACTCCAGCCTCGGTCCCTTTCTTGTGTTCTCTTAGCCCCTAGTCCACATCACAAAGGTTACCTCTGTCTCGATCTTTCTTTTCACAGAGTTTATATCTCTCGTCATTTTACGTTCGTCGAGTCACAGTTTCTCTTCTCTTCCTCTAGTTCTCCTGTCACCCTCCCTCTCTCGTTTGATCTTCCCATTCCTAGTCCACCTTACCCCAACATCCCTCCCACTCCTCCTGATACATCTCGACCCCGTCCTCACTTCTCTACTGTTACTCCCCCCCACCCCGACCATACTTTCCCCCCACTCTGCCCAACCTGCCCTCGTTTCCCCCCATCTCTCCCTACTTCCCCTTCCCCCTTTTCCCACCCTGACCTCCTGCCCTCTCAGGTCCAAACTCCCATTGTCCCAAATATCATCCTATGACCACAAGGGCCAAAGCTGGTATTTTCAAACCTAAAGTGTTCCTTCTTGATCCCGCTCTTGAACTTAAGACCTTTGCCCAAGCCGCTAAGTGTTCACACTGGACTGCCGCCATGAACGAGGAAGTTTTTGCCCTTCGAGCCACCAACACTTGGACGTTAGTTCTCCTTCCAAGCCATGCAAAACTTATTGGGTGCAAGTGGGTTTTCAAAACTAAATTTAACTATGATGGCACCATTTCTCTGTACGCGGCCCGCCTCGTAGCCAAAGGGTATGACCAGATCAAAGGCATTGATTATGACAAGACTTTCACCCTAGTGGTCAAACCGACCACCGTTCGGACGGTTCTCTCCCTTGCAGTCTCCTCCCATTGGACTATCCATCAACTAGATATCAGCAATGCCTTTCTACACGGGGACTTAACTGAGACGGTTTACATGCAACAATCTCCCGATTTTATTGACTCATCCTCTCCATCGGCTGTCTGATTCTTACATAAAACTCTCTACTGTCTCAAGCAATCCCCTAGAGCCTGGTACACCAAGCTCTCCACTGCTCTCATTAAATGGGGTTTCTTCACCTCCAAGTCGGATTCATCACTTTTCATCTGTCGCACATCCTCCTTTGTTATTATTATGTTTGTGTATGTTGACGACATTATCGTGACCGATGACTCAGATGCCTTGATAGATAAGCTCTTAACCTATTTACATGCCCAGTTTACAATCCACGACCTTGGACCCTTATCATACTTTCTCGGCATATCGGTCACTCAGACTCTTGCTGGTATGAGTTTTTCTCAATTGAGATATATATCTGAGTTACTTCACAGGGTAAATCTGACTTCGTGCAAGCCCGTCCCAACACCTATGGTTGCAGGCCCTGTTCTATCTTTGCATTCTGGCACTCCACTCCGTGACGAATTTCTCTACCGCAGCCTAGTTGGCGGCCTACAGTATTGTTGTCTTACACGTCCTGATATTGCTTTCGTTGTCAACAAGGTCTCCCAGTTTATGCATGCATCCTTTGACGTTCATTGGCAAGCCGTTAAGAGAATTTTACGTTATCTCAAAGGTACTTTATCCCTCGGCATCTCCTTCGCTCCCTCTACTGCGTTTGATTTGACTTGCTATACAGACGCGGATTGGGTCTCTTACCCTGATGACCGCAAAAGTACTAGCGGCTTCTGTGTTTTTCTCGGCTGCAATCTTATCTCCTGGTCTTCCACCAAACAGAAGGTTGTCTCACGCTCCAGCACATAATCTGAATACCGCAGTGTCGCAAATGGTGCGGCTGAACTCCTATGGATACAGTCGCTTTTCAAGGAGCTAGGTATTCTCTCGTCCACTGCTCCTCTTATTCTCTATGACAACTTGAGTGCCACATATCTTGCTTCCAACCCCGTGTTGCACTCAAAATTCAAACATGTGAAGATTGATTTTCATTTTGTCAGGGAAAAAGTGCTGCAAAAGTAGTTATTGGTCAAATTCACTCCTTCGAAGAATCAAATTGCTGATGCGCTTACCAAACCTCTTCCACCAACGCCATTCTCCATCTTTTTATCCAAGATCTTTAGCCTACAACCTTGATCTTATGGGGGGATATTGTGATGACCCGAATGGACACGTATGAGGAGGAACCACTCAATGCTCCGCGAATCCCGAGTGCGACTTGGGCCGAAGGGTGAAGTGCTGGGTTAAAACTCCGTGGATCCCGAGTTGGACTTGGGCCGGAGGGTTCAGTTGTAGAAAGGGGGGTTGTCACAATCCCACATCGCTTGGGGAAGTATATGCAAATGAAACATATGTAAAGAGACCCTCCCAAAATAGTAAGACGAGTTTTGGAGTACAATTGGCAATGGATCCCATAAGAACTCCAAAGTTAAAAGTGCCTCAGCGAAAGTAATACCAGGTTGGGTGACCGACTGGGAAGTCCTCGCTAAACAAAGCCGTGAGGGGAGGATATTGGATTACGGCCCAATCCCCAGAGCGGACAATATCTTACTAGGATAAGGGGTCGTTACAAATGGTATCAAAGCCTGTACCCAACTGGAAATGTGGCCAACGAGGACGTTAGGCCCCCGAGGGAGGGTGATTGTGATGACCTGAATGGACACGTATGAAGAGGAACCACCCAGTGCTCCGCGAATCCCGAGTGAGACTTAGGCCGGAGGGTGACGTGCTGGGTTAAAACTCCGTGGATCCCGGGTTTGACTTGGGCCGGAGGGTTCAGTCGTAGAAAGGGGGGTCGTCACAATCCCACATCGCTTGGGGAAGTATGTGCAAATGAAACATATGTAAAGAGACCCTCCCAAAATAGTAAGACGCGTTTTGGAGTATAATTGGCAATGAATCCCATAAGAACTCCAAAGTTAAAAGTGTTTCGGCGAGAGTAATACCAGGTTGGGTGACCGACTGGGAAGTCCTCGCTAAACAAAGCCGTGAGGAGAGGATATTGGATTACGGCCCAATCCCCAGAGCGGACAATATCTTACTAGGATAAGGGGTCGTTACAAATGGTATCAAAGCCTGTACCCAACTGGAAATGTGGCCAACGAGGACGTTGGGCCCCCGAGGGGGGGTGATTGTGATGACCCGAATGGACACGTATGAGGGGGAACCACCTAGTGCTCTGCGAATCCCGAGTGGGACTTGGGCCGGAGGGTGACGTGCTGGGTTAAAACTCCGTGGATCCCGGGTTGGACTTGGGCCGGAGGGTTCAGTCGTAGAATCACAATCCCACATCGCTTGGGGAAGTATGTGCAAATGAAACATATGCAAAGAGACCCTCTCAAAATAGTAAGACGCGTTTTGGAGTACAATTGGCAATGGATCCCATAAGAACTCCAAAGTTAAAAGTGTTTCGGCGAGAGTATTACTAGGTTGGGTGACCGACTGGGAAGTCCTCGCTAAACAAAGCCGTGAGGGGATGATATTGGGTTACGGCCCAATCCCCAGAACGGACAATATCTTACTGGAATAAGGGGTCGTTACAGATATTAAGCGATGTCAATTACTGTTCATTTCTAGTTCATTCTTTCTAGTTACGTTTTATAATTTGTCATCATTGCTTTTATTTGTTTTTTGATCATATTTGTAAAAAACTCTATCAGGGAACACAATTGAGTAAATAGCTATCAATCCAATTTTCTCTCTAGCCGTTCTTCTTTTCTTCTGTTCATCTTCTTCTCCTCACTGTATTTCTTAACGTTAATTTTATAGTATGATACGTTGTTTATTCATTGATAAATTAATTATGATTAGTTGTAAATAATTAAAAAGATAGATTACTTACTCTAGTCAATAAATGACATCTAAATATCATATCAAAATATAATATTATTACAAACAACTATAGGTCTTTTCGATCATCTAGGTTTGTGAGTGAAGTAAAAAGTAAGTACATAATAATTGTCATGTGGACTAAGAATTAAAGTTGATATGAAGTAAATTCATTTAACCTATGATGAAGTGTGAGTCCCAAATTCGAGTACATAGAGTAATTGTTATATTGTCTAATTGATAATTGGTAAAGTAGTCTTGAACTTTCTAAGTCAATGAATATAATTTTCACACTCTACGTTGATTTTGTTTTTTTGTAATGAGTTATCCGTGCTATTTTATTTTTTATTATTTACGTAATCTTTTTTACACATTTTTCTAATAAGTGTTTAAAACAAGTGAATTTGATGAAATTAGAGCACATTTTTCACTTGTGCACGTCATCAAACAATTTCCTTAATTTTTGCTGTACCATTTTTAACTATAAATGAATGTATTTGGCTATAAAGTTGAAATTGTTCTCAATCATAAAACACGTCATTGTCATATATGAATAGACAGCAGAGGGTATTCTCGTAAAAGAGAAAAAAAATATTTTAGCTTTACTCAAATAAAAAGAAATGATAGTGAATGATTAAGTGGTCCAACGAGGGGTGAATGATTCCTCGACATTATTTCAGCTATGTATTTTTGTAATTTCCCATGCTGTCTTTGTCGTTTTGTGTGACCAAAGCTGTCCTTCACAAGCCTATATCATGAATTTGAGTGAATGCAGCATATGGCTAAAAGTGATTCACTCACGTTATATTACCTATAAAATGATTCAAACTATAAACATTCGGCTCAGTTCCTAACAAACTAAGTCTAACGAGCTTAGTAAATTGAGCTTTTCAATAAATAAACTTAACCAGCTTGCAAGCTTCGGGTAAAAAAAAAAACCAAGTTATATTATTCGAGCGGGCTAAACGAGTTAAACAAATCGAGTCGAACGAGATATAATTGCAAAAATATTTAAACATTCTACAAAATACGTATATTTATGTCAAGGGTCTTGGATTTTTATTTATTTCATTCACCGACTTAAATAAATGTAGACATATCATTTTCAAATTTATTAATGAAAGATTAAGATCAGTTATGCGATGTCACACAAAGTGTTTCGTGTGACACCGATAATTAATGTAATGATAGACAATATAAATATGCAAAAATAAATGAGACAGGAAGTTGGTAACGCAGTTCAGTAATTTGCCTATATCTGCGGGGCCACGCCCAGATATAAAAATATTTCATGAGTTCACAAAGTTACAAGACAAACGGACTTATACAAATAAAGACTCCCTCTTATCTTTGTTACCGCTACTTCCTAACTTACCCAATGAAACTGTTTTTGCGAGCTCCCTTAGACTTTAGCTCGATCTCTTCCGAGATCTAAAAGCAACAAGATCCCTTTGTTGTTGATGACTACTCTCGGAATTCGTGTATGACAAGATATCCTTGCCCACGATAAAAAGACAAGCTCCCCTTGTCAATAAACAGAACTCCTCCCGAGTTCAAATGCAACCTCCTCCCGAGAGTGAACTTCAATGAAGAATAAGGGCGATTGTCTCCTGGGACACCGACTGTACCAGGTCGTTGTCTTCGGACGCAATAAATCAACACATTCGAATAATCGATGAATTCCACAACATAAGTGGAGTATGTAAAATAATCATTCAAGAATTGAATGAACAAGAAACAAACCCATAAGCAGAAGTATTGGGAGAGAAAGAAAAATGACGGCTTGAAAAACGAAGAAAACTTCTCTCAAGAATAATAAAAAATCCGTGAGTCGCTTCCACAGAAATGAAAGCTTAAATATGATTGATAACTGCCATATCTTCGATTTAATTTAGTTACCAAATCAGATTTAATGCCGCAAAGAATAAGGAAGCCAAATTTCACAAAATCGGTTGAGTAACACCTCGTGTGACATTTTAGGAAAGTTCCGCCAACTACTTAGATATAGATCCCAAGGACTTAGGAAAGTATCCCTGAATTAATGAGATTTCGAAGCCTAGAATAATTCAACAAACCTTTATCAATTTGGCTTACCAAAAGAAAGTTTTCCAAAAAACAAATGCCTCTAGACTATCAAATACTTTCCTTGAACTTTAAGATTCTTATTTTTATTTTCACCAATCATCTTGATTTCTAATAATCATCCACCCAATAATCTGAATAGATTATTTATTGATTACCAAGAAATAAACTACCAATTTGGAAAATAATAAATATAATATTATTACCATAATTTTAATTTACCAAAAAATCAATGTCAACATATTTGCAATATATTTGCATTTACAATCTCTCCCTTTGACATTTTTTGGCAAAATCAATAAAACCAATAACTCTCCCTGAATTAACACCCCCTGGATTGGTGGCTTTAAAACATCATCAAAAATAATTTAACTATCATCATTAAAATACTCCCATTTTTTGCCATAAAAAGACAGAAAGATATATATAACAGAATATGAATAGCCATATAATCACCAAAACATCATATAAGTATCATCAACAGCAGATAAACACCACCAGCACCATATAAACACAATTATCACCATATAAGCACCATCATCATATGAGAACCATAGAGAAATAGCCAATCCAAGGAAAATATAATTTCCATAAGTAACATATCATCCATAGATAGAATATCCAGAGGCTGTCAAAATAACTAAGAAATATCCAGAAATAGACAAGTCAAAGAAGTAGTTCAATAATACTCCACGAATAGAATCATTCGAAGAACCCAACATAATTGTAGAATTCAATTCTGAACTATCAACATTTTCTGGCACATTCTCTGGGACATTGTCTGTAACACCAGATATACCAGCATCTTCTTTCTCTTTGTCATGTAGGATCTGTCACCTCCATGTGAGGATTCTTTTGGTAGATATCATTTAATAGCACAAAAATTACAGATTTCTGTTTTTTCAAGATCAGAAATTTGAATGCTTAGTGATTTCGACATATCCACTAAAAATTTTACAGATCTAGCCAGGAGAGCAGAGTCAGTTCTCGACTCAGAGATGGGCAGTCCTTCGACAAATCCTTCAAGATCATTTACATGTTCCCCCATTCTAAGTTTGTAACTAATGCGAATTTCTTCTTTGTCATCATACAAAACTTCACTTTATCTAATAATAGACTGTTGAGTAGACAAAACACCATATATCAGACTAGGAAATGGGAGGGCTAATCGTTTATTCTTTCCATCTTCGTGTTTCATAATTTGATCAAAAAGATGCTTTCCAAAATCAAAAGAAATTGAGTTTCCAATTTTGAATAGAAAAGTTGTCATTGCCTTGTTCACTGCTATTCCATGAGATGTAGGCATCCAGTTTCTCATGGCGATTTTGTGCAGAATTCTATACTTAACTGTAAGTTATGAAGCTGGAAAATCTTTTCCATGGGTCCAGATGCGTCTGACACCCCCAGTGACATCAAAAATTATTTTGTTGTAATCTAACACAAACTCTATAGAATCAGACATATTTAAGCACAAATAATCATTAATGGCATATGGAGAGAAATTAAAGATGTGTCCACGAACAAATACACGACCATAGCTAGGATGATTAGTATTTTTCACATCTGGATCCAGATTGCAGTAGAATTCCAGAATTAATTTCCAAACAAATGGCTTAAGATCTCTAAAAGTTTTTTCCAATCCAATACTCATAAGATGATAAACTATGGTTTCACATTGAGTAAAATCACCTTCGTGAATATTTCTCTCAGCCCAAATATTTCTTTTTGAAAAATTTGGCCAACGGGTGGCATGCAGTCTAGATTTAAAATCTTTAATAGACACTTTATCAGAAGACTTACTTTTATTGGTGCTGGACTCACCCCGATGTGTAGATTTGGAGGTGACAGAGCATTTAGGAGTAGGACTTTCACCGATCTTCTTTCTTTTGGATTTTGGAGCTTTTGAAGGACTTGTTTTTGGCGGTTTGACTGCAGCTGGCTTTTGACTCTTTTCAACAGAGGACTTGGATGATTTTGGAGCAGTGGGTTTCGAGGATTTGGGAGTAGAGTACTTGGAAGACTTGGAAGCAGCTAACCTGGAGGATTTTCTGCTGAAAATTGACCGAATGTTCCGGGTCGATTTCTTTGAAGGTGTTTCAATAAACTCGTTTTCATTATCAGTATCAATTTCAATGACGTCTTCTTGCGTCCAGGAGCTGTCAGACAAAGTTTCTTTTTCACTCTCAGCCTTTTTCCTTTTGAAGCCGAAGTAAGTTTGGATTCTTTAGAGGCCTTAGGGAGGCACTGAACTCATTTTAATTCTGTCTCCTCTTGATTTTCAAAATTTTGTTGAATCCCCAACGAGTCTACTTAACGGATTGGAACAGCGTATACAGTGATTTTTCGGAGTTTCCTACCCGTAAACAGGGGGATTTACCGACAGTGAAAACGACGACTAAACCACCATAGTCGATTCCGAGCTCGGCAACGTCTCATGCAACAGGCACTGAAACACTGCCTGTAAACTGCTCATCTGAAACTTCTTCGATGATCACCATTGAGAGGAGAACAATAGAAAGCCCTAGAAAGCTGATTGTAGAAGAAGAAGTAGAAAGAGAGTACGTTGGAAAAACGTTAAATTTGAAATATATTAAACAACTTCCATAAATAGCCGTCAAATCCCAGAATAAAGAGAAAATCCCATATTTTAGGATATTTTGTAAAAATAAATCTGAAAGTTACCATAAATCACATATTCAATCTCTTATAAATTTTTGAAAAATAATTCTGATCTTTGCAAGATGAGAAATAAACCCAATAGAATAGTGCTGCTCCAATTCTTCATTGAATATAAATATCCTGATTTTTCATAAGGATAACAGAATTTCTCATGTCCCAAACGGTGTTATTCCGTAGAATACCATAATATCAAGAAGGAATCACTCTCTGCAGAGGGTGAGTAATACACAAAAGATTGCCCAAAAATAAAAACAAACGCCTAATATAAGTGGCGATTTTTTTTTTTAAATAAAACAAACATTGAGCAACTTACATAATACAGAGGCCGAGGGCAGACCTCAGCTCTTCAAACCTTACACCATCAATGCTTTGGTAAAAATATCGGCAATTTATTTTTCGGTCACCATATGTTCTAAATTAATAATTTTATCCTCCACTAGAGATAAATAAAATGATGTCGTATATCAATATACTTTGTCCGTGAATGCTGCATAGGATTTTTAGAAATGTTGATAGTACTCAAATTATCACAATAGGGTGTCATGACACAATGTGTGACACCATAGTCTCATCATTTGTTTCATCCAAAGAAGCTGAGTACAGCTGCTACCTGCTGCAATATATTCTGTCTTGGCAGGAGATAGAGAAATAGAATTTTACTTTTTGCTGAACCATGACACCAAATTGTGTCCCACATAAAAACATCCTCTCGAAGTGCTTTTTCGATCATCAGAACTTCTTGCCTAGTCAACATCACAATAACCCACCAGATTTGCATTAGAGCCAAATGAATACCATATACCATAGTCGGTTGTTCTGCTAGCATATTTGAAAATCCGCTTGACTGACACTAGGTGAGACTCTCTCGGATTTGCTTGAAATCGAGCGCATAGGCCAACGCTATAACAAATATCTGGTCAGCTGGCGATTAGATATAGGAGAATTCTAATCATACTTCTATATAAACGTGGATCAACAGCAATTTCTTTTCATCTTTAGAGAGTTTCTCATGTGTCCCAATGGGTGTTCTACTCGGTCGTGCATTTTCAAGTTTAAACTTTTTCAATAAATTCTTGGCATATTTGGCTTGAGAAATAAAAATATCATTCTTTGTTGCTGAATTTGGAGTCCAAGAAAATAATTGAGTTCTTAACCATACTCATCTCGAATTCTCCAGTCATTTGCGCTACAAATTCATCCACCATCACCTGTGACATCGAGCTAAACACTATCATCAACATAAATTTAAGCGAGTAAAAACTGACCTTTGTCACGGTGAACGAAAATGGTGTTATCTACTCCCTCTTGCTCACATCTCTTGGTTAATAGATATTGCGTGAGTCGTTCATACCACGCACGAAGGGCTTGTTTAAGCCTATAAAACGCCTTCTTCAATTTATAAATATGCTTAGGATGATGAGGGTCTTCAAAAACCTTTGATTGAGCAACATAAACTTCTTCATTAATAAAACCATTGAGAAAAGCACTTTTCACATCCATTTGATATAGCTTGAACTGCATAACACAAATAGTAGCCAATAAAAGCTGAATAGATTCAAGACGAGCAACCAGAGCGAATGTTTCATTAAAATCAATTCCTTCAATTTGTGAATACCCTTGAGCAACTAGCCGAGCTTTGTTACGAGTAATGTTGCCATGCTTATCGCTCTTGTTTTGTAGATCCACTTAGTACCAATAACATTTACATCGAGAGGATACGGTACTAAGTCCCAAACTTGATTTCGAAAAAATTGACTGAGTTTTTCTTGCATAGCTCCTATCCAGTATTCATCTAGTAATGCTTCTTTCACATTCTTGGGCTCGATAGTTGATATAAAACACGCCATTTGAATCATTTCTCGATAATTCACCCTCGGCTTTTCTCTGGTTCGTATACCATCATTCAGACCACCAATAACCTCATTTGTAGGATGATTCTTTTGAACACGTGTGGGTAGTTGTCTATTGTGTGAAGTAGTCACCTCCACTTCATCAATTGTCTCAGTTTGATTTGTGACACAAGCTTGAGACACCATCTGGAACACTAGTGCCTTCATTATTTGAAATCTGGTTTGCATCTTCTTTTGGATTATCTGATGTGTCCAGAGAGTCGTCTACTTGAACATTTACAGATTCGATGATAGTTCGAGTTCTTTTGTTGTAAACTCAATAAACACGACTATTTGTAGCATAACCGAGAAAGATAGCCTCATCACTTTTGGGATCAAGTTTCCCCCTGTGTTCCCTGTCATTCAACACAAAGCAAATGCTGCCAAACGGATGAAAATAATTAAAATTCAGAGTTTTACCTTTCCATATCTCATAGGGTGTCATAGAAGTTTTTCCTCGGAGATACACCCGATTTATGGTATAACAGGCGGTATTCATAGCTTCAGCCCAGAATTTTTGAGAAACATCTCTTTCATATAACATTACGCGAGTCATCTCTGCCAAAGTACGATTCTTTCTTTCAACGACTCCATTTTGTTGAGGAGTCTTAGGTGCCGAGAATTCGTGAGGAATCCCTAGTTGTTTACAGAAATCCGAGAATTTAGAATTTTCAAACTCTCTCCCATGGTCACTGCGAATGCGAATGATTTTCATGATAATACAATCTTTTTCACGTTGGAGTCGAGTACATATTGATTTGAAAGCTTTGAAAGTGTCGGACTTTTCTCTAAGAAACTCCACCCATGTGTATCAGTGAGAAATCATCAACAGTAACGAATACATACCTTTTTCCACCAATACTTTCACACAGGCATTGGTCCCATTAAATCCATGTGGAGCAATTCAAGCACACGGGTAGTTGTAGATGATTGTGACATCGGGTGTGACACCTTGGTTTGCTTTCTGATTTGACATGGTCCACATAATTTGTCTTCATCAAACTTCAATATGGGAATTCCCCGGACAACACCTTTTGAAACAATCTTTTCAAGCATTCTGAAATTAACATGCCCCAACTTTCTATGTCATAGAACAGTGTCCTCCATACTCGATCGAAAATAGGTAGATGAGGAGGAAATAAGGTAGCAATTGTTTGATGATCTAACTTCCTTCAATAACATACTCGTTGTTTTGATCGGACACCACACATTTTTCACACGTGAATTGGCACATTCAGATCTTGATCACATAGCTGGCTAATACTGATTAAATTAGATTTCAGACCATTTACCAAAAGAACATTACTAAACTTTGGTAGACCAGGAAACATTTAGTGTTCCCCTTCCAATGACATCCGTTGAGACACCGTTGCTGAATGTAACTTTTCCCACGATTTCGGGTATGATATCCTGCAAATATTTCTCTTCACCTGTCATGTGTCTAGAACATCCGCTATCAAAATACTATGCATTTATTGCGGTTGCCTTTAGTGAAAGATGTGTAATATTATACTTCAAACTTGATTTTTTCACCCATTTTTGATAAGGGAATCTGTAAGAAAAAACATTTCTAATAGTACCTAATCTTCAGTCAGTAAGATAGGTGAAGCATTTAGGGCGAATATGACCACGCCGATTGCAATAATGACACACAAAATCATATTTGTACCTTTACTGCTTGAAGCATGATAGCAGGCATAGGAATTTGATTTTCTGTCAGTTATTGGAGTTCTGTTTCCAACTTGCTTTCCTTTGTAATCAAATCCCTTGGCTGACAATGGCTGTGACACTGCGCTTTCCCTTACGAATTTCATCACAGAGCGATTTTCCTTCACTGCTACAGTCTGTGAAACTGAACTTTCACCTTTGAACCCTAATCCAGACCGATTTACACTTGATTTGCTGACGTTTAGAATATCATCCAGTTTAGAAGAACCCGAATTTAACATTTTGACATTCTTCTTCATGACACTTATCTCATTGGTCAGATCATTAACTTCATCATGACTCGTTTTCAGCTTGGTCTCCAAATCAACAATAACATTTTGAAGATTGCTCTTCTCATCTTTTAAATTTCTAATCTGGATGTATAAATGTTGATTTACTTTAACAAGCTCGTTTCGTTTCTCATGAAGAAACTTGTATTCTCCAATAAGGTCTTCTTCTGTGACTGCTTCTTCGTCTTCATCACTACTATTGAAAAAGTTGTCTGTGACACCGTGGATAACACCACAATTTTCTTCACGTTCTGTCTTTCCAACAAGAGTCACATGGTTGCTCTGAAATTCGTCTTCCTTCTTTGACTCATCCTCACTCTAAGTTGCGTTCAGAGAATTCTTTTTTTTTAAGGTATTAGCACATTCTGCTTGTATATGCCCAAAACCTTCACACTATCTGCACTAAATGCCTTTGTTCTTGAATGATTGATCAGACACATAAGTTTCTTTCATGTGCTTCTTATTGCTTGAAGAACCATTTTTGAAGTTAGTAATACCGTGCTTGACACCGCGAGTATTTCTACCAAATCTCTTCATAACTCTGCTAAAATTCTTTGAAAGCAGAGCTAGAGACTCCTCCAAGTCATCCTCATCATGTTCGTTGAAGTTCTGTACCTCGGTTTTTAGAGCAACTCCTTTTGCCTTCTTTACTTCCGTGTCTCCTCCAAGATTCATCTCGAAGGTTCTAAGAGATCCAATCAATTCTTCTAACTTCATTTTAGAGACATCTTTAGTGGTGGCTTTATAGGCAAATCGTTGTGGCAAGGACAGTAGCTTTTTTCTTACAAGTTTTTCTTCGAAAAAATCTCACCAAGAGCAAACGCTTTATTTGCTATATCACATAGTTTGACATTGAACTCACCAAGACTCTCATCTTCATACATCTTCAGATTCTCAAATCTAGTAGTTAGCATTTGCATCTTGGACAACTTTACGGTTGATGTTCCTTCATAGGTGGTTTGAAGAATCTCTCATGTCCTTTTTGCTGATTGACAAGTGGAGATGAGTCTGAACTGAATAGGATCAATGCCATTGAAGATAGCATTGAGAGCCTTCGAATTGCTGTGTGCCAAAGCATCTTCATTTACGGTCTAGTTTTCTTTGGGTTTTGGAGATGTGATACCTTCTGCATTAGTGTCCATAGGGTGATTCCAACCAGTTAAAATAGATCTCCAAGCTTTCTCGTCAATAGTTTTAATGAATGCTCTCATCATTGCCTTTCAATAAGCATAATTACTTCCATCCAATAACGGTTGACGCATTGTAAAGCCTCCTTCTTTAATAGAGTCCATCGCATACGAACTGTGATCTTGTCCCGCAGATCCCACTTAAGACACAGAACAACCCGCTCTTATACCAATTGAAAGATTAAGATCAGTTATGCAATGTCATACAGAGTGTTTCGTGTGACATCGATAATTAATACAATGATGGACAATATAAATATGCGGAAATAAATGATACAAGAGGTTGATAACGCAAGTTCGGCAATTTGCCTACGTCTGCGGGGCCACGCCCTAGATATAAAAACATTTACGAGTTCACAAAGTTACAAGACAGACAAACTTATACAAATAAAGACTCTCTCTTATCTTTGTTGCCGCCACTTCCTAACTTCCCCAATGAAACTATTTTTGCGAGCTCCCCTCGACTTTAGCTCGATCACTCCCAAGATCTAAAAGCAACAAGATCCCCTTGTTGTTGATGACTCCTCACAGAATCAGTGTATAGCAAGATCCCCTTGCCCACGATAAAAAAGACAACCTCTCCTTGTCAATAAACAGAACTCCTCCCGAGTTCAAATGCAGCCTCCTCCCGAGACTGAGCTTCAATGAAGAATAAGGGCGATTGCCTCCTGGGACACCGTCTGTAACACCAGGTTGTTGTCTTCGGACGCAATAAATCAACACACTCGAATAATCGATGAATTTCACAACATAAGCGGAGTGTATAAAATAATCATTCAAGAATTGAATGAACAATAAACAAACCCATACGCAGAAGCGTTGAGAGAGAAAGAAAAATGACGACTTGAAAAACGAAGAAAACTTCTCTCAAGAATAATAAAAAATCCATGAGTCGCTTCCATAGAAATGAAAGCTTAAATATGATTGATAATTGCCATATCTTTGATTTAATTTAGTTACCAAATCATATTTAATGCCACAAGGAATAAGAAAGCCAAATCTCACAAAATCGGTTTAGTGACACCTCGTGTGATATTTTAGGAAAGTTCCGCCAACTACTTGGATATGGATCCTAAGGACTTAGGAAAGTATCCCTGAATTAATGAGATTTCGAAGCCTAGAATAATTCAACAAATCTTAATTAATTCGGCTTACCAAAATAAAGTTTTTCAAAAAACAAATGCCTCTAGAATATCAAATATTTTCCTTGAACTTCAAGATTCCTTATTTTTATTTTCACCAATCATCTTGATTTCCAATAATCTGAATAGATTATTTATTGATTACCAAGAAATAAACTATCAATTTGAAAAATAATATAATAGAATATTATTATCATAAATATAATTTGTCAAAAAATCAATACCAACATATTTGCATTTACAATTAATAATATTATTACACATTAATTTAGTTATTAATATGCATAAGTATTATATAATTAGAACTAGAGATGTTAAACGGGCGGGCAGGCTCGCTAACCTACTCGCTCAGCCCGGTCCAAATATGCGGGCCAAGCTGAGCCCAGGATCTGGGCTCACGAGTCCGCCACAGACCGAGTGTCACGTCCCTAATACTGTACCCCATTTCCGTATTATTATTTTTTTTTATCCTAATAAATAAACTCTATACTTTAATAAACTCTAGGCGGAACCTAAACCGAAATCGAAACCAGAATCGAAATCGGAATAAGAATCTATGTTTTAAAACATTTAATACAACTTAAAACAAATTAAATAAATTAATTAAAAACTATAAAAACAATTAAAGAAAACAATTAATTAAAGGGAGGGCAAAACTGTCCAGCCCGACTAAAAACAGGGGCAGCGAACAGTCGCTGCAGCATTGCAACGACTGATTGCTGCATTGCTGCAGCTAGCAGCGACTGATCGCTGCATTGCTGCAGCTAGCAGCGACCAATCGCTGCTTGCTGCAGCGATTGATCGCTGCACACCATGCAGCGATCACACCTCATGCGATCATTCGCCACTCCTTCTGCCTTCATCATTTCTTTTTCCCTACAATTGCTCTCTGGAATTCCAGAGAGCAAAACACTTAATGAAAACTCTCTGGAATCCGATTCCAGAGAGCAATCTCACATATTTTTCACCAATTTCTCATCAATGACCATAATCGACTTATAACTTAAACTCAACCAAAATGTATTCTAGACTCAATCAACTTGCAACGGACTTTGCGAAATCCAACTGCGTGGATAGCTCTAAAAACCGAGCATATCCGTAACCATCCTAAAACCATCAAAAACATTTCCATAACGTTTATTTAACAGTTTAAACCAAAATATTTTCTATATACAGTTTACCAAAACATTTGAAACATCAACATAAACCTATCAACTACCAGAACCAAACATCCTATAACGTCTATACAACCATCAATCCAAAACATCCCAAACCCCAAAATCTATACATACTGTCCCCACGGGTCAGGTAAGCCTCGACTGCGCCAGCACACCACCGCAGCCATCCCTCGTCAACTGGACTCATGCCTCAGGAGGAGGAAACTCATCCTCACCTATATCCTCGTAATCACCTACAGCATACAATACACTATGAGATAAAAATCTCAGCAAGCCCTCATAAATGCAACTATATGCTATGCGTATGAGTTCAGAAATCATGCAGCATTTTCTTTACTTTATTCAGTGGGTGTCACCGAGATCTCAACCTCCTAACCGGAGAGAGCACATCCAGCGGGCGGACTACTCTTTCCAGCTAGAAGAGGGGGGTACACGCTTACAACACGTACAGCCGTGCCTGAGCCCCATCTCGCATGACCATACATATGAGTGTAATAAATGTGGTATTGTGATAAGCCCCTGCGTGCCTCCACAATAGGTCAAGCCCCTCTCCAGGTCACATTGCGAGTACATAATAGATGTGGTATTGTGACAAGCCCCTGCGTGCCTCCACAATAGGTCAAGCCCCTCTCCAGGCCACATCGCCATTTTTAAAACATCGTGCGGAAATTCATTTTCATGCTCTTTCTTTAAAACGCGTGATGCATGAACAGTTCATAACAGAATTTAAACACTCAACATACATACCATCAAGACTGTAAAACATAATCTACAAAACAATTAAACCTAACTACCCAACCAAAGCAATATAAACTAGTGCGTCACCAAACTCCTCGAAACGACTTCGATGTACGGTGTAGGCCAATCGGCCAGAAAAGAATCACGAGAACTTACCTCGTGTCCAAAGCAACTCAAGCTCCCTCCACGAGCGTTGTTTGTCTGAAGCAAAATACAATATCGACGTTAAAACGAGTTTAAGCTATCGATCGTCCAAATTTACAAAATCTTAACTAAGGAGACTTTCTAAAGTTCTAATCCAATTCATTGAGCTATTTATTCGAGCAATTTACGCTCGGCACCTAAATTCTCAATTTACGAGTTTTCCTTAAAATCTCGAAAATTTCACAATTTCGACATTTCTTTTAAATCGTCCCTACTTCCTCCAATAACGTTTAACACGTTCATTTCATTCATAAGCATCGACGACCTATCGATTTCAAACCCTAAATCTCGATTTTTCGATAACCCTAACGAAAACCTAATTATTTAAAACTCCGTAAACATCAAAATAAAAGCTCTAAGATCGTAGGTTCATACCTAGAACGTCGATTGAAGGAGACAACGTGAAGAAAACGGAACGAACGGAGGTCGAATCGGAGCTCGGCGTCGAATCGCCGTGAGAGAGCAGAGAAGGCCGAGAGAGAAAAATAGAAAACTGAGAGGGAGAGTTTCTGTTTTTCGTTAAGTGCTGGGGAAGAGAAAATGGTTTTGGTTTTTAAATTAAAAATTGGTTTGGCAAATGACTAAAATGCCCTTAACTCTTATTTCTTTTTGTTTCTTCCTTCGTTTCTTTAATCGGCCAAAGATTCGAATTCTCGATACTTACTTATTTTGCCGATAACTCCTATTCATTACCAGGGCTTTATTAAAACTGTCCGTTTGCAAATCAGACCTCGTTTACTATTTTTACTAAAACGTCCTTTGCATTATTAGAAACTTAATTACTCGGAATATAGCGCCATAACTCCGAAAATTCTCGTAAATTCCTTAAAATTCTTATTATTCGTTAGGATCGCAATGACGCTTTCTTTTCATGAAACGGACCTAATTTGACATATTTACAAAAATACCATAATATAATATAATACACAAATCCGTACAAGCCGGGTATTACACCGAGCCCAATGAGCTAGCTTGACAGGCTAGGCGGGCCAGGCTTGCGAGCCCACCCTGCGACCTAGGCTCGCGAGCCCACCCCGCGACCTAGGTTGCCAGCGTCACAAGAGGCTGAGAAACAAGATGAGGAGGACGATGATCAGATAGTTCATTTGGAAGTAACTGATATTGATCTTGATGCGAGAGAGAGAGTCGCGGAAGCTAGAAGAGAAATTGAAAGATCGAAAGCTGAACATGAGCTTCCATGGACGGCGAGTGGCGAGTCTGGCTTTGATTCTCTCTTTGGCATGGGAAATGTACTCGACATTGTTTGAAGTGCCGGCAGCGGAGGAGGTAGGGATGGTTCCATAGGTGGTCATTTCAGAGCTCGGATTTGCCTGGTTCAGAATCCAAACTCAGGTTGCCGGTTAGGGGAGTAGAACGTGAACTGGTAGAGAAATCGATTTTTGGGGAGGATGAAATTATTTATAGGGTGTTTGGACGTCGTAGATTTTTTTTTCTTCTCGATCAACGGTCCTGATTGTCCAAAGAACGTGATAGTTGTTCAATCTACCGACAAAGTCAACAACTCTTCCACAAGGCACGGGTCACACTCCTGCGTGTATGCGACCACTATAACGCTGTGGGCTGCAAATCACGGAAAAGACAAATCTAAGGTGTAACGACTGAACCCCCCGATGGGCCTAGCCGTGCAGTGCCCGCCAATGGGCCCGTTGCCACGTTGTTTCCCGAAGGCCGTCCCACGTGTACTCACGATCTTCTCCCCCTCTGAAGGGAGTTTTGCCTCCCTCCCCACTCAAACCCAAGACCTCAGGGACTAGTACCTGGACTACAAGTGAGCTATGGGATTGCTTTCGGGAAACCACGTGGCAGCAGGCCTAGCCATCAGCGAGCGCTGCACGGCTGGGCCCATCGGGGGGTTCAGTCGTTACAACAGCTCAAGTGGTACTCCTAACTTGTAGCCCAGGTACTAGTCCCTGAGGTCTTGGGTTCGAGTGGGGAGGGAGACAAAAACTCCCTTCAGAGGGGAGAAGATCGTGAGTACACGTGGGACAGTCTGAGGGAAACCATGTGGCAGTGTCGGTGGGCCTGTGGGCTGGACTGCATGGCCTGTCGGGGGAGCTTGGCGGGTCGTTACATAAGGTGTCAGCGAGGCTGAAAAGCGATGCCACGTGGCTCGATGGAAAAAGAGAGAAAGATAAACAAGAAATGTCAAGTCAACTAAAAAAGAAAGCTCTGAAATATTTGTTCAACTTGTAATTTTTTTTTGACATTTTGCATATTATTGACAATTAGATAAGTGTTAACCTAGTTGAGATGTGTCTAATTTGTAGTGATGCAAATGTCAAATTTATAATGAATGTTATATTTTTTATATATTTATTTTATTCTGTTTTTTTATGATTAAATGTCATTTTTGTATTAATTAAAATTTTTTATTATTTACACGACTAAGTATCTATCATATTTTATCATTACCATAATAAATATTTATTATAATTTTAATAAATTAAAGTTTAATGAAATATATAATATATTTATATATATTAATTTTATTTATGTAAACTCGGCTTGTTAAACTCGGTTCGTTAGGCTCGTTGGGCCGACTCGACTTGGCTCGTCTCGTTAGGCTTGTGGCTCGCGAGCCGGCTTGGGTTGGAAATTTTTTGGGATCAGCTCGTTAGACTCGGCTCGTTAGGCTCGTTAAGCTCGGCAGACTCAGCTTGACTCTGCCGGCTCGTTTAATATCTCTAATTAGAACAATGTGATACAAGCATATCAAAATTCAAACAATTATAATTTCTATTGAATGAATAAGGCAAAAAAATATTTGATATTTGTATTATAATAAATTAGATAGAGCTCAACTAGGTTGAACTTAGTTATCTAGTTGTTTATCATTGGTAAATGTAAAAAATAAAATACATGATATTTAAAATAATTATGTCTAATCTATATAACTTTGACAAGGACTTCGACTTTATGCCAGCGGGACAAGTTTATGGTATTCAAAAATTCTTAAATTCAAACTTTAAAATAAAGGTGCATTATGAAAATTAATTGGAACGTTATTCAATTAATAGCCTTAAACGAAACATTACATACCTTACAAACGTTAATTGTCTTAAATGTAAACTTACGTCTACGTCTACACAGTGTAGGTTACACTATTAATCGTCATAAACTAGTGGGCTTTTGTGTAGACGACCATGATTTCTTTATGTGGACATGTTAGACACTTAACCTAGAGCTTCTCAATTTGGCAAAGATAAGTTGCCGCCATCTAGAGAGAAAAGGGTAGAGTGGCAAGATTCTGTTGGATTATTAATAGATCGGCGATTTTGAGGTGCAGTATTGCAACATACATAGAGGATCTTAGTGGTAAGTTAATGCTCTATGATTTTGTTGTCTTTTTATATAAAATTAGGAAATTCTATTTGAACACGCAATTTTACTGAAACAAAATCGTGTCAGCATTCTGGACGAGTCCATCAATGAGACGTATCAAAAAAGGACATCGGAGGTAAGTCGATCTTTAAACCATCTTTTTGATATCTACTGAAAAGTCAAAAGGTTACAAACAAATTCCATTTTGATATAAAGATATTGATTTGATAGATATAAACAAAGAATTATGCATGAAAATGTATTAATGTATATGGCTTAGGTCAACGTAAATTTGATGTTGAGCAATACGATAAAAATTGGATACAAAAACCTAATAGATAGATCAACACGATTGGTCTACTGGTTTTATGTTGCCATTGTCTGAAAATAGCTTTATCTCCCTGTACGCCCATCACTACGATGTTCAGGATATACGAGTGTCTTTTTCCACAAATAGTTTTCATACTGACACAATAGTGGTGCTATTTTTATTAATTACTGAATTGTTTTCATTTAGACCTATTGACATGCCTAAGAGACCAATCACACACACTTACAGACAAAGTTCATTGCTTTACTTATTTATTTTATTGATGAATTTGTTTTTTTTTGCAGGTATTGATCTTTTGGAAAGATCTACTTGGGAGATTAGCTCATTGGATGTGGAACAGTCCCTCTACATACTAGTATGAGACACACGGATGGATTCGGAGTGCCATCAGATGAGAATTTGTTTTCCCGACATCCTAAATGTGTGACCATTTATTTTATGCATATTTTTTTCCCTTTATTTTCTTTTGAACAATTTTATATTTTCTTTTTCTTTAGCAAACATTTAGCCTTTTTTGTTAGAGTAAGGTATATCTATAAGCCTTATTCATATCATGTATTAAATTGTTAGTTAATGATAGATGAATGCATGGTGGTTGGTTTTGGGTTGAAAACTAGTGAGCTCGACCATCGAGGAGGCAACAAAAAAAGGATTAGGCCCATGCAAGGACAGCTAGAGAATGCTCACAAGATTGATAACATGACATGACAACACCATGGATTAGAAGAGGCACGGATTCCCATCTCCATCGTCGGATCTAGGGCGCGAGCGCAGACAGGGCTTGGCCGCCCAAGTGACCGCTCATCTTGGCCGCACATCTTCATCCTTCGTCAACGGCTCTTTTTCATCCTTCCATCCAAACCCTAGTCGTCACCATTAGAGGTTATTTATAGGCATTGTTTAGTTGCATTAAAAAACCTTTTATCAATTTTCTCAATATATGAGTTACCTTTGCCTTCCAAAGAGAGAAACATTGTTACCTTCAATGGAGGTAAGCCATGGATTTTTCAATCAGTAAAAGGAGTAGGTCTCTCTTGCTTACTAGCTCAAGGTTGCTAGAGTAAACTCGTATTGCTCTTTCTCATCATCCTTCCTTGGAAGTTTGATCTACGAGGGAGCCGAACCGGTACCCGATAGTGGTTGTTTTCTTATGAAAAAACAAGCACCCGTGAGCATAACATAAGATACCTCTCGGGTCCGTTTAGGGTTTTCATTTCCTTTTCCATCTTTACCTTATTGTTCTGTTCTTCATGTTATACTTACTACCACTCGTCTTCTCATCTTTATTTTTGTGCTTCATTTCTATTACATTGTGCTCGGTTTTCACTCACACATTCACCCGCGCACATTCATCATTTTTTTGTGGGTTTAACACGGGTCATTTCTATATCCGGATCATGTCGCCTATTGATGATTCTTACAACATTTTTTTAGATAACATTCTTATTCTTGATTTTTTGACATTGATTTCACTACTTTCATCCACACTCATTATTTTTAAATCGTTGGATATAATATTTGAAATTTTTACTGAATAAGTCAACTCACTTTGACTCCTCCTTCCAAGTTATAGCTAAGTAGATTTGGAATAGCCGACCTGACCAATATCAACTTATTTCTTAGTTTTATTTATTCCTTCACCACACCTTTTCTTAGAAAGATGCTTTAGTACACTCTTATTTTACTCTTATTTCATTTGAATTTTGTCGTATTTTATCATGGTGTTTTATTACACACTCATTTATATTTGGATTTTATTATTACATTACCTTTGATGTCACTATTAGATCTTTTGTATTAGCTCAAAGATTTTGAGACCTCACTTTTTTCTAATATATTTATTTTTGGTTTTTAAGTCTTCTGATGCAAACCAATTAATTTTACTAAAGGTAGAATGATTTGATCTTCCCGAGAGTTGGATTGTTCTCCAATTTCGTCGCAATCCTATTCTAGACCTTGATAGAAATTTATGGTAGCATATTTAGGCCAAGCAAGTTGAAAGTGATATCGATAAATGATATTGTAATAATTTTAAGATATCTATAGTCTTTTGTGCATAAAAACTATGTACTAACACAAGAATGACTTCACAGAAAAATACTATGCTCAAGAAACTACCTAGACTATGTATACAATTGACTGAAACACGTCACCAACCCCTTAACAACATTGATGGACACATTGTGAAACGTTCAAGAAGACAGCATGGTGTAACACCATGAGACTTGTTATGAGAATTTCTTAGGAAATTTGGCCATCTAAAGTTGCCAATGTTTAAGGGTGAATCGAATTCACTTGTTGATGAGTAATGAATGCCAAGTATACGGTTGGCTTTGTCACAATTTATTTTGAGAAGGTGATGGGAGTATGATGAAATTCGTTGAGGCTTGAGTACCTGTTTGAGGATATAAAATAAGTCTAGTCTAAGGTAGTGTTTCGTGATACCTACTGTACATGGGGCACATACATAATTTAATTAGTGCATTACACGACTTCTTCTATTAGGAGCTCATAATCATGGAGCATATCGCCAAATTTGATGGGCTTTCGCACTATATAGAGAAGATAAATCCAACTCATCATATAGAGGTTGGATGAGTATTTTGGCGAGTGCAAGGGAAGAAATGACAAATTGCAACATAGTTGGAGGAAAATGACAAATTGGATGTTCTAAGGCTTATTACTAGAGTGGACAAGGTGTTCTTGATGTTATGACCCTTTTTTTTGTTAGATTTGGTGGGAACTAAATTTTAATTATGCCAAGCCGATTCAGCTAATATTAGAAATTTCATTTGACTAGGATTACGATTTTAATTTAATCTATAAATATATGTTTAAATCATAAAACTCATTGTACAGAACTTTTTCAACAAATATTATCATAGAAACATTGAAGGTTTTTGAAAATCATGTTTTGATTTTCAAAGGTATTGAATAATTTTTTCGGGTTTACAATTTTGTAAAAAAGTTGTAATGTGATGACCCGAATGTGTACGTATGAGAACGAATGCGGGACAAACCTCGGGACCTAAGCTGAGTGTAGGCAAATCCCGGGTCGTAAAAAGGGGGTCGTCACAAACCAACATCGCTTGAGGAGATATATGAAAATGAGACATATGTAAGGAAACCCTCCCAAAATAGTAAGACGCGTTTTGGAGCACAATTGGCAACGGATCCCATAAAAACTCCGAAGTTAAAACTCCGGCGAGAGCAGTACCATGTTGGGTGACCGAATGAGAAGTTCTCACAAAACAAATCTGTGAGGGTAGGATATTGGGATACGGCGCAATCCCCAGAGCGGACAATGTCTTACTGGAAAAAAGGGTCGTTATATGTAATTTTGGAAAAAAAATTAAAAAAAATGAAAAAGGAAAATGTAATTCCCTGCAACTAGGGGTGGGCAAAACTGGACCGCGGACCGAGAAACGGATCGGACCAGCAGGTTCGGTCCCTAACTGATGGACCGCGGTCCGGTCCTCGGTTAAAAACCATTAGAACTGAGGATCTTCGGTGTAACGACCCCTTATCCCAGCAAGATATTGTCCGCTCTGGGGATTGGGCCGTAGCCCAATATCCTCCCCTCACGGCTTTGTTTGGCGAGGACTTCCCAGTCGGTCACCCAACTTGGTACTACTCTCGCCGAAGTACTTTTAACTTTGGAGTTCTTATGGGATCCGTTGTCAATTGTGCTCAAAAACACGTCTTGCTATCTTGGGAGGGTCTCTTTACATATATTTCATTTCCACATACTTCCCCAAGTGATGTGGGATTGTGACGACCCCCTTTCTACGACCCGTCACCTTCCAGTTCGCCCGCGCGACGTATTGCCATCCGGGTTTTGGTTCGTGCAGCCATCGTACACATACTTACACATCCGGGTCATCACATTCGGTCCGGTCCTGGGTCCAGCGCCTGAAATCCCGAAGAACGGGGACCGGACAGCAGCACCGATTTTAAACTCCCAGACTCCCTGTCCCGAGTCTCCCAATCCCAGTCCTGACTCTCGACCTAGCTAGCTCTCTCTGCTGGAAGTCACGAACTACCAGTCTCGAGCAGCGAAGTGCGAACGGCGTAGTGCGAACGGCGCAGGTAGAACCAAGTAGAGAAATGGCGCTTCAAAATCGCCGGTAAAATAAGTTACCTTGATCGTGAACGATGTCTGAGAAAAACTTAAAATCGCCGGAGTGCTCCTATGCCTGGTCGAAATGGCGGGAGAGAGAAAGAGAAAGAGGAAATGGGTGGGATGCCGAACGAGAAAGAAAGGGGAGCAGCTCAAATGAGGGTTTTAGAGCTGAGAAAATGAGCTCAAATGGGGGTTTTAGAGTAGAGAAAATGACGAATGTGACGATTTTGTGGAGATAATAACATCAATGGCGTTGCTCGCAACAGAGACGCCATGGAAACCGATTTGGCAGCGCTATCTTATGGACGAGGATTCAGATCTGTCAAAAAAAAAAAGTGGTACGATTGCTGTAGATATTTCCCTAGTTTACAGGCCCTCTTTGTGGATGACTAGTAGTCATCCAAGCGTATTTTCTTTTTATAATTTGTTCTTTTTTTCATAATTTTTTAATTAAAAAAAAAAATTGTGGGTGGAATCAGGACCGGTCCAAGACTGAGACCAGACCGAATTTTTCAGTCCGGTCCAGGTTCGATCCCGGTCCTGGCCCGGACCAGTTTCGGTTTTGAAATGAAAATTCCGAAACCCTACTGGCCGGTCTGGTCCGGTCTGTCCGGTCTCAGGATCGGACCGAACCGGCTCGTGCCCACTCCCTACCTGCAACATTGTTGTCCTTCTTCGCGAAGAAGGAGCCCTCATCGTTCACTGAGAGAAGAATGACGAAGTCTTTCTACTACTGTTGATTTGCTTCGCCTCATAAGCTGCACAATCGTCGACAATGTCAACTGCCATCCAAGGAAGAGCGGTCCTCCTCTGTCCCATAGTTGTTCTCCACCGTACAAAGTACGCATAGCTCCAATCAGAAACTCCGAGCATCTCCCTGACTTGTCACTTAATGAGGCCATCGTTTGGAAAGCATTCGACCTTTCCTCATTCTTTTAAGGTGTTGTCGCCGATCTGTTTTTTTTTTTTTTTCTCTGCAAGCTTGGCTGGAAGCTGTGAAGTAGAGAATCGTCTACTCGCGCTCGAACAGAAGTACAACATGTAGAAGCCGACGCAACATAAGCTCCAATCTGACCTGAAATTGTTCCTCTGTCGCTAGCGATTTCACGTGCACAGTGAATCAAAAATTTCTTTGGCAGAGAAAGAAATTTTAGAAATTGAATTATTGGTTGGGACGAGTTTGATTGGTTCAAAATATTTTACAAACTGAAATCGTGAGACGAGGTTGATTGGTTCAAAATATTTGAGCAGATTTATTTTGATATTTTTGGGAAACGATTTTATTTGGGATATTAGTATTGTTGGGTTTCACATATTTGGGTCAAGTTATTTTGTTGAGGTCGTTTTTGAGCGATTTCATTTAAGTTTGATATTTCGTTGTTGGATTGAAATACAAATTTTCTTTTATGGCAGGTGAATATGTAAGATGTACTCGCTCAAATTGATTTAGACAATGCATTGTTAAGACTCGATAAAATATCATTGTCTTGGAGTAAAGAGGAGAAAATTCTGAAGGATCGAAAAACTTTATATTTAATACGCCTGTATTTTTCCAATTAAATTTTGCAGGACACCCTAAATGAGAAAATTGCCTCTGAGTTATAGTTAAAGTTGGAGCAGTTGTGTATGAAGAAAACTCTAACAAGTAAGCTACATTTGAAGCAACGTTTATGTTCTCATAACTAGATGGAAGATAGTTTAGTTATAGAACACTGGATTGCATTCAATGAATTAGTTTCGGATTCAAAAATTATAAGATGCAAATACGACGAGGAAGAGTTGATACCAATTCAATTTTCAACAATTGGTATCAGAGCTTGGTTGGAGTTGATACCAATTTTGAACATATTTCATTCTATAGTATATGTATTGTAAGACATTGGAGCAACCTATTCTTTTTATTTTTGCATTATTTGTAATTATTTTGGAAATATGAGTAGCAATTTCCCTTAGACTTGAAGACATAACTAATTGTGAATAGCATAGTGTCCCTTATTTGACACTATTGTGCGTGCTAACAAATGATCATGATATGCTAGTTCATGCCAATTTAGTGTCCATGGACACAAATGTAATCTAACATTCACTATGGTCTCAAGGCTTTTACTAGATTTCTTGTAGTAGCCAAAATCATTGTCTTCATGAGGTCTAGAGTGTTCCATTCTAAGGAGAATATTATTCGTTTCTATATCCCAAATGATACATGTTGCATACACTAGGTCAGTATACATAATTGGGATTCAATGTCAACCGACCTTGTAACTTCCCTTAAGCATACAAATATGTGTGTATAAATATCATACATTACTTAGATATGAATTTCTGGTTTGTGCATGTAATGTCACTTTTGTATAATTAAAACATGCATTGTGATGCATGATCAAAGTGTACTCAGCGACCATGTAATACAATTAATTCATTAAAGGTTTTTGATTAAATAAATCAATGACCGATTCACGCATGTCTGTTCTTTTCTCCCTCCTCTTTTGCTATCTCTGCTTCCATTCACGACTCTCTCTCCCTCTCTCACTCCATTTACGCCTCTCTCAAAAGGTTGATGTTTTTTCGGGATGGACTGGCGCTTCTTCTCCTCTCCATTTACACCTCTTTCTAAAAGTGGTGATGTCTTTTCTCCTCTGTTTTCTCATTATTATCTCTCTCGTTCTCATATTGTATTTCGCTCTCTATGAGGTATCTAACATCGTCTTTTCTATTTCTCCCTTTATTTGCTTTGTATCTCTCATGTTTTTCCTCTAGATGGATTGTTTTGTAGACTTTTTTCGTTTGCAGGTCCTATTTCGCTCTCAGTGAGGTAAGCATCTTCGCTCTTTTCTTCTTCTCCCTTTATTTGCTTTGCATCTCTCCTGTTTTTCCTTTCGATAAGGTTAAATAAGCAAATACGTGATGTCTTGTAGACTTGTTGGCAAATTGACGGCACTCTAAGCCTATAAATTTTGATTCACCTATAATATTTTCTGAGTTTTTCTGGAGACTTTGACCCTTTTGAAACAGAAATGGGAGTTCTTTCTATCTGTGTGCAATGCGAAAGTATGAAATGGAGAATAAATCCATACATTAATGAAAGAGACTGATCGTCTTAAATACATATCAACAAGGTAACTGTCATTGAGCAGTTAATTAATCAACTAACTAACAGATTATAAATGGAGCTATTCTAATAATCCTTGTCCAGCAGTACCTTTGAGATATCGTAAAACTTGATAAGCAACCAAAAGATGATCTCGTCGTGGTTTATCAACAAATTGACTTAATGTAGTCACAGAAAAAGCAATATTCGGTCGAGTAATTGTTAAGTATACCAAACGACTAATCAAGCAACGATAAATTTTTGGATCTGCAAGCAACTCACTTTTTCAGACGACAATTTAACGGCTGAATCCATTGGAGAAGAAGCAGGTTTACATCTCATAAAACCTGCATCATTTAGCAGTTTAAGAACATAAGGTTATTGACTAATAGACATACCTTTATTTGAACAGGCAACCTCCAATCCAAGAAAAAAATGAAGATCACCTAGGTCCTTTAGCTTAAACCTGCTGTTAAGAAAAATCTTGACTATTTGCATAGCAGAAGCAGAATTTCGTTTGATAATTATATCGTCAACATAGACTAAAACTGCTAAAAAATCATCCTTCCTTTTTCGAACAAAAAGGGTGTTATCAGCATTAGATTGACTAAACCCACATGCTAAAAGAGCAGTCGAAAGTTTGAAAAACCAATACCTAGAAGCCCGCTTTAATCCGTATAAAGACTTGTTCAATATACAGACTAAAAGAAAGCTGTTCTCCCCTTGAACTGAATAACATGGAGGCTAATTCATGTAAACTTCCTCATTTAAATCTCACTGAGGAAAGAATTATGGATATCAAGTTGATTAACAAACCAGCCATGAATAGATGCCAAAGCCAAAAGAAGTTTCATAGTAACCAATTTTGCTACGGTGAAAAAGTGCCAAGAAAATCGATTCCTTCTTGTTGCATATATCCTTTAGCAACTAAACGAGCCTTATATCGCTCAATTGATCCCTCAACGTTGAGTTTAATTTTATAAACACACTTGCATCTAATGGGATGTTTACCTTTCAGTAAAGGAAGAAAAGTCCACATATTATTACTATCAAGAGTTATGAACTCAGCATCCATGCATCTTTCCATTCGAGAAGTTTAATTGCTTGTGAAGAAGTCCGAGGTTCCGAATGAGAGGAAATAGCAAAGACATAAGAACAAAATGGAGTTGAAAGTTTTTCATAAGAGAGAAATGTTGAAATAGGATATTTGACATTAGAAACAAAAGGGTATGGTGAATGTTTTGCAAGATAACAATGATGGTCTGCTAAATATGAAGGAGGTTTAGAATGACGAGACGCTGTATGATTAGAAACAGAATCTGAATGATGTGATGCAGAATGATCATTAGAAAACATTGGTGAATTAAGATAAGTGGTTAAGGAAGAAAAATTAGTAGAAGAAAGAGGACTTTGATTTTTAAATGGAAAAATATCCTCATGAAAGACAATATTTCTAGATATGAAAATATTGTTTGATTCCAAATCAATATGAAGGTAACCTTTGTAACGGGAAGGATATCAGTTGCTTTGGCACGAGGAGCAAACTTATGTCGGCCATTGGTAGAATCAAAACATAAGCCTCCAAAGCTTCTAAGAAAATCATAGTTCAGAGATTTTCCATATAATTTTTCAAATGGAGATTGATTTGTTAAAATGGTATATGGAAGTCTATTTATTAAATAAACAACTACTATAACACAGAGCCCCCAGAATTTTAATGGGATATTTGATTGAAAAATCAAAGAACAAGCAACATTTAAAATATGTTGATGCTTTCTTTCTACAACAGAACTTTGTGTGGAGTTGCTACATAAGAACGATAATGCATAATACCTTTATAATCAAGAAAAGGCTTGATAGAAAATTCAGCACCATTGTCCGAACGAATTCCTTTAATACTAGTGTTGAATTGAGTTTCAATTAATGTAACTAATTCGGGAAAAATGAAAGCAACATCAGATTTGGATTTAAGTAAATAAATCCAATTAGCTTTGGAAAAGTCATCAACAAGCGTCAAGAAATATTTATGACTGTAATGGTTCGGACCTTTGTCAATAAAATGGTTCAAATTTTTAAATTAAAAAATGTAATCGAGTATATTTATATTTAAAGAATATATAAATATACGTTGGAGAAGTTGGATTGAAGAAAAGATATGTTAAAAAGTGAAAAACGTGGCCGATCGATCGTCCTTGTTAAATTTTAAATGTATAAAAATTTAATTTTTCAGATAACGTTTCATTTAATTATAAAAATTAGATTAAAATTTATTTAATTTGGATTAGATTAAGGTTAATTGAGTTTAAAGATTTATTAAACTCGGTTTTATGGTAAAAACCAAAGTTTGAAGGGCAAAATGATATTTTTCAGGAGATAAGAAAGGTTTAATGATAATTGACCATTAAACCACGGTTGTAAAAGGGTTAAGGTGGCAAGATGATGTGGTTTTACGTGGAGAAAAAGAAAGGAAGAGAGAGAGAGAACGTTGAAGAAGAAAGAACTGAGCGAAATAAGAGAGAAAAGAAAAAAAAATAGGGGAAAATGTGATTTTTGTCAATCCGTCCTTTAGAAAAAATTGTTCAGCTCGTTGAAAAGATTATTTTGGTGGAAAAATTGATAGATTCGGAGGGGATTTTTGGTTAATGTGAAGGAACCGACAATTCGATAAGTAAATTTATCGGTTAGATTAGTTAATTTATACTTTAATGTATTACTAGGTGGAGATAGATTTCATTTTCGCTTGGATTCTAGATAGGTTTAGATATTTGGTGATTTGATTACAATTGGATAGATTGAAGTGAATAATGGATATTGTTTTTATGAAAATTTAATATTGAAATGTTGTTTAAATTCGATTTATATTGAATTATTAAACGTAGCATTTTGAAAACTACGTTTTATATTGAATTGAACACATTGATTTAAAATATCAATTGCATGGGTGGGTTGAGTTGCATTAATTTAAACATGCATAGCATTGTTTTTATAACTGTTTTTAAAGCATGCATTTAGGAAAGAGGAAGTTAGAAGTCGTGGTAACATAAGAACCCATTGGACTGGACTTGCCTCTTCGTGTGCGATAAGTGTGACGACCCGAAAACCGGACCCGATCGGGATCCAAGAACCGAGCCGTCACTCCGGGACATTTGCAGAAAACGGGGACAACTATTTTTTTTTTTTCGACTTTTTAAAACTCATGGACATTTAAAATGGATAACATAAAATAAAATCAAAGTAAAATAAATAAACATAAACTGGAAATGAATAAAAACGTGAACAGTGACCGGAAGATGCAGTGTGAACAGTACGGAAGATGAAATTTGTGAACAGTGACCGGAAGATTGAAATTTGTGAACAGTGACGGAAGATGAAATTTGTGAACAGTGACCGGAAGATGAAAATGTGAACAGTGACCGGAAGATGAAATTTGTGAACAGTGACCGGAAGATGAAATTTGTGAACAGTAACCGGAAGATGAAAATGTGAACAGTGACCGGAAGATGAAAAATGTGAACAGTGACCGGAAGATGAAATTTGTGAACAGTGACCGGAAGATGAAATTTGTGAACAGTGACCGGAAGATGAAAAATGTGAACAGTGACCGGAAGATGAAAAATGTGAACAGTGACCGGAAGATGAAAAATGTGAACAGTGACCGGAAGATGAAAAATGTGAACAGTGACCGGAAGATGAAATTTGTGAACAGTGACCGGAAGATGAAAAATGTGAACAGTGACCGGAAGATGAAAAATGTGAACAGTGACCGGAAGATGAAAAATGTGAACAGTGACCGGAAGATGAAATTTGTGAACAGTGACCGGAAGATGAAATTTGTGAACAGTGACCGGAAGATGAAATTTGTGAACAGTGACCGGAAGATGAAAAATGTGAACAGTGACCGGAAGATGAAAAATGTGAACAGTGACCGGAAGATGAAAAATGTGAACAGTGACCGGAAGATGAAATTGTGAACAGTGACCGGAAGATGAAATTTGTGAACAGTGACCGGAAGATGAAATTTGTGAACAGTGACCGGAAGATGAAATTTGTGAACAGTGACCGGAAGATGAAATTTGTGAACAGTGACCGGAAGATGAAATTTGTGAACAGTGACCGGAAGATGAAATTGTGAACAGTGACCGGAAGATGAAATTTGTGAACAGTGACCGGAAGATGAAAAATGTGAACAGTGACCGGAAGATGAAATTTGTGAACAGTGACCGGAAGATGAAAAATGTGAACAGTGACCGGAAGATGAAATTTGTGAACAGTGACCGGAAGATGAAATTTGTGAACAGTGACCGGAAGATGAAATTTGTGAACAGTGACCGGAAGATGAAATTTGTGAACAGTGACCGGAAGATGAAAAATGTGAACAGTGACCGGAAGATGAAAAATGTGAACAGTGACCGGAAGATGAAAAATGTGAACAGTGACCGGAAGATGAAATTTGTGAACAGTGACCGGAAGATGAAAAATGTGAACAGTGACCGGAAGATGAAATTTGTGAACAGTGACCGGAAGATGAAATTTGTGAACAGTGACCGGAAGATGAAATTTGTGAACAGTGACCGGAAGATGAAAAATGTGAACAGTGACCGGAAGATGAAATTTGTGAACAGTGACCGGAAGATGAAAAATGTGAACAGTGACCGGAAGATGAAAAATGTGAACAGTGACCGAAGATGAAATTTGTGAACAGTGACCGGAAGATGAAAAATGTGAACAGTGACCGGAAGATGAAATTGTGAACAGTGACCGGAAGATGAAATTTGTGAACAGTGACCGGAAGATGAAATTTGTGAACAGTGACCGGAAGATGAAATTTGTGAACAGTGACCGGAAGATGAAAAATGTGAACAGTGACCGGAAGATGAAATTTGTGAACAGTGACCGGAAGATGAAAAATGTGAACAGTGACCGGAAGATGAAAAATGTGAACAGTGACCGGAAGATGAAAAATGTGAACAGTGACCGGAAGATGAAATTTGTGAACAGTGACCGAAGATGAAATTTGTGAACAGTGACCGGAAGATGAAATTTGTGAACAGTGACCGGAAGATGAAAAATGTGAACAGTGACCGGAAGATGAAATTTGTGAACAGTGACCGGAAGATGAAAAATGTGAACAGTGACCGGAAGATGAAATTTGTGAACAGTGACCGGAAGATGAAAAATGTGAACAGTGACCGGAAGATGAAATTTGTGAACAGTGACCGGAAGATGAAATTTGTGAACAGTGACCGGAAGATGAAAAATGTGAACAGTGACCGGAAGATGAAATTTGTGAACAGTGACCGAAGATGAAATTTGTGAACAGTGACCGGAAGATGAAATTTGTGAACAGTGACCGAAGATGAAATTTGTGAACAGTGACCGGAAGATGAAATTGTGAACAGTGACCGGAAGATGAAATTTGTGAACAGTGACCGGAAGATGAAATTGTGAACAGTGACCGGAAGATGAAATTTGTGAACAGTGACCGGAAGATGAAAAATGTGAACAGTGACCGGAAGATGAAAAATGTGAACATAGACTTTACTTTAAATACTTAAACCTGGGACAGGATTTGTCTGGCTGCAGCAACCATCCCGTGAGCTCCTCCCCCAACTACATCAACTCGTCAGTTTGAGGATCAAGCTCCTCATCTGGAAAATCCATACCTACAACAGGAGTTCAACTATGAGCCTAGAGCTCAATAAGAACATGAAATGCAATGCAGTGATGCATGGACTTTTGAAATACGTGAACATTACATTACTTAACATTGCGTTTCACTGGACAGGAAAGGTATAAATGGGAGAAGGAGCTGGCGCAACAGGCTGTACATGCCACTTTCAGGACATAACAGGAGTACTTGACAGGATGCCAGTCCTCGTCCACACTTAACCATACATTTTCTTTACAGGATTTTATCTTACTTACTTCAAAACCGGTGCTGAAAACATTTGCATGATTTTACAGGAAACGTGTATGCATGAATAAGTGAAATGCTTAAACTTAACATTCACAGATGACAGAATGAATACAACAGGAAACAGAATATAACGGAAACACGTTTAACTTAAAACATAACCTAAAACCTATCTACCCGAACCAGACCTAGTACCTCCGAGTTGTAGGGCCTTAAGGGCCAACGTAGATGCATGAACTTACCTGTGGTCCGAAATGCAGCAAGCTTGAACGCACGAGCACCGTGGTTCACGAACCTATAGCATGCATAAACGGACATTAACCCTAAACCTCACGAAACTAGCAAATAAATAAACTAAAATCGTTTTCTATCTAAGATGATTACCTTAGACCGAAAAGCAGGAGGAAAATCAGAGAAGGAAGAAACTCCTTGCGTTGGTTTTCTTCAATCGAAAGAGAGAAGCAGAGAGGAAAAATGAATGAGAGCAGAGAGGGAAATGTCTCACGTAGGAGGAAGAGAAGGAAATGGGATACATGACTTGTCTTCTTCCACAAGTTTGCCAAGTGTCAATCATCCATTTGATTTCTCCCACCAACCTTAATTTCTTCCTAATTTGCCCTTCCATTGGTTTTTAACTAAAACATTATTTAGTTAATCGATTCGGTCTCACGAATCACCCTCGTTCGGTTAAACACATCGACAATATTATTAAAAACAATCATTGCATTAATATCGGAGAAATTCCGCTTACATATTCGGGGAATTATTACATAGGCAAAAATGCCGGGTGTTACAATAAGTATGATTATGAAAATGATTGGGAGATTAACTATGTGTCCTCCTTGGGTTGAAAGTTCCTAAACCTCGCGAGAAATCAATTTGTAGGGTTCTACAGCCTTACCGGTGAAAGCCTAGAAACTTGTAGAGTTGTGTGATGGTCATATGCGTAATTAGAGTGGATTTCATTTTTGACATATCAATTTGAATGTTAAAAGATTGTATTGAATGTTTTGTGAAAAGATGATTTTAAATCGTGAAATATTTATTTTAAATTGCATGAGATTTATGTATTTGTTGAGAATGATTTTAAACTATGGTTAATTACATGAATTTTTAAATGGTTCGAATACGAACATGTATGCATTTTTATATAAATGACATGAATTTCAAATCAAAACACATTGATTTAAAAAAGAATCAATGTTAGGTGGATGATGGAGTATGGTCTTAGATAGTGTGGATAGAGGCTGAGTTAGTTATTCTAATTGCTAGACTTATTTGCTGGGCGTAAAGCTCATTATGTGAATTATCTATATTTTTTAGATAACGAGAACGTTCAATGAGACGGTAAAGCAAAAAAGACAAATCTAAGGACTAGAAGAGGCATAGGATAAACCATCGAGGTATATGATTTTCTTTTGCATTGGGACCGAGATAGATAGTTTAGAAATTTTATATTCTCTTTTTGCGCGATCATGTGTGTGTGACCTATTTTGTTTGTAATAGCTTCCGTTAGAAAACTCTGATAATGATGTACATATAGAAATGCCTAATGCATACATATTTGGAAAGCTGGTCTGGAATATGTATATTGTTTGGAATTGTATGAAAATATCTTATTTTAAGATTTCAAGTACAAGAAAGATAAGGTTAATTAAAAATACAAACGTATCCATGTAAATTGAAAACTCAGAATTTATTATCATTTTCCATCTCGAGAATCCTTATCATCGGGGCTCGTCGGGTCGGGTCGTGACAATGACCATCGAAAGTTTCAGTATGAAAAGAGCCCCAAACATCACAATGTACAAGAATAAACAGTGTATTAGCCAAAGAATTTTGTGAAGGAAAATGTAAGATTTTCTGTTTTGCCATAGGACAAATTGGACAAATTTCATATTTTATTGAAGTCTAAGTGTAATTGATGTTTCAACAATTGAAGTTTAACAAAAGACGGATGACCTAATCGATAATGCCATGACCCGGATGAAAAGCAAACAAAACTGTTACAATGAATTGAAGTGGAATTTTGTAAAGACAATTGGTCAAGGTCGAGGACATATAAGTTGTCAATTTAATTAGCTATCCCAATCATCTTGCCCGTTGAAGTGTCCTGAATATGATAAAAATTGGAAGAAAACATTACATTGCATTTAATAGTGGAAGTGAGAGATCTTACAGAGATTAGATTGAACTGAAATTGGGTCACAAATAGAACATTGTGAAGTAAAATGTCAGGACTAAGTCAGAACCTATTCTCAGGGGTGGGCAGAACCGGCTTAGAACCGTAAAACCAGACCGGACTGGCAGTCCAGGCCGGTTCTTGGTCGGTTCTGCTTGCCATGGAACGGGTCCTGGTTCCATGGATTGGAGAATCGAGAACCACGGTTCGGTCCGTTCGGTCCTTCGCTCCCTGTACCAGGACTGGAAATTCTCACGGGAGAACCGACTCATGGGTTGGCCCGGTGAGTTATCCAACCCATGGGTCGGATAACTTAAAAAAATTAAAAAAAAATCTAAAACCAGCTCCACTCTTCAGCACTGCGTCTTTCCCGCAGCTAGAAGTCCATATGTAAAAGTAAACCTCGATTCTTCATACTTCAGACACAGAACTCACTACTCAGAAGCCCTAGCTTGCTCACTGCCTCTACTCTTGCCGCCTCTGCTCTCGCTGCCTCTGCTCGCGCCGTCTCTGCTCTCGCTGCCTCTGCTCGCGCTCGCCTCGGGCTCTGGCTCGCGCTCGCTCGGGCTCTGGCTCGCGCTCGCCTCGGGCTCTGGCTCGCGCTCGCCTCGGGCTCTGGCTCGCGCTCGCCTCGGGCTCTGGCTCGCGCTCGCCTCGGGCTCTGGCTCGCGCTCGCCTCGGGCTCTGGCTCGCGCTCGCCTCGGGCTCTGGCTCGCGCTCGCCTCGGGCTCTGGCTCGCGCTCGCCTCGGGCTCTGGCTCGCGCTCGCCTCGGGCTCTGGCTCGCGCTCGCCTCGGGCTCTGGCTCGCGCTCGCCTCGGGCTCTGGCTCGCGCTCGCCTCGGGCTCTGGCTCGCGCTCGCCTCGGGCTCTGGCTCGCGCTCGCCTCGGGCTCTGGCTCGCGCTCGCCTCGGGCTCTGGCTCGCGCTCGCCTCGGGCTCTGGCTCGCGCTCGCCTCGGGCTCTGGCTCGCGCTCGCCTCGGGCTCTGGCTCGCGCTCGCCTCGGGCTCTGGCTCGCGCTCGCCTCGGGCTCTGGCTCGCGCTCGCCTCGGGCTCTGGCTCGCAATTTTATGTCATAAATTTTCCGTTGGAATGCTTGAAACCGATTACAACAGAATGCTTAAGAATTCTAGATATTGTTTTTTACACTTGGATCTTCGAAGGTATGAGCAAATCTGAGTTTTTCTCTTCCAACTATTGCGATGGTTTTGTTGGTTGAAGATCGGATTTCATTTTTTGATGGATTAGATTGAAAAAATTTATTTTTTTTAAATTAAAAAAATAGTAATTTTGGTGGGAGGAACCGGTTCGGAACCCATTCCTCCCGAGACCGGTTCCAGTTTTGAGCAGAAAAATCTCGAACTATCCTAGCCGGTCCGGTTCCAAGCCAGAACCGGATTGGCCTGGACCGTGCCCACCCCTACCTATTCTAGAGATAGATGTTTTGCAATTGTTTGGAAGAATAACATAACAATTCGATATAGGTTCCGAATGTGAGAAATTAGTGAGTTGTGAACACACATGATGCGTCGCACCAGTGTCTAAAACCCACTGAAAAGCAGTTAATTTGATAGAGTTAAGAATAATAGAGATAACATGAATCTCTGAAAAAGCAACAGCTGAGGATTTGACAGAAGAATCATCGATTAAACTTTCGAGAGGAGAAGATGCAGTTTGCTGAAGTTGATTACTAAGAAGAGCAATTAATCGTTGAGATTGATCGGTTAAATTGTTTGCTGAAGAAACATCTTCATTCAAAACATTGCTGCTGGTTTGATTTACCGAAGAAATATGATTTGATGCATTATTTCTGAATTTGTAACCAGGTGGATAGCCATGAATCTTTTAGCACTTCTTCACTGAATGACCTTGTATTTTACAGCGTCTATAAAAATGGTCTGTCCCGTCTCGATTTTGTAGTAGAGGACGAAGAAATCAGTTTGCCAGAATGCGTCATGATCATTGACTCATTTGTAGGTGTAATGAAACTTATAAGTTTTTGTCTCTCTTCTTGAACAACCAGGAGAAAAACACTTTTCTGATTGAAGGAAGAGGTTCAATAATGAGAATCTGAGTACGAATTTGAGCATAATTCTCATTTAACCCCATAAAAAAGTTGCAAAACTTGCTCTTGCTGATGATATTCAAGAATAGATTTTAAACCACCACAAGTACAATTTGCTCTTGAAGTTCATCCCATAAAGTCTTTAGATTAGTTTAATACTTACCAATATCCATAGTGCCTTGAGACAGATTTACAAATAAATGTTGCACCTGATAAATCTGAGGTCCATTGCTTTGATGAAAATTTTCAAATAGGTCGATCCAAACCAAGGCAGCAGAATCCAAATACAAAAGACTCTCCGCTATTTCTTGTGAAACAGAGTTTAGAATCCAGAAAGTGACCATGCCATTGCATCGAGTCGAACTTTTCCATTTGTTGTAGTTGGAGCAGAGAAGAAGATGACCAACCAAAACTAGCCCTGGATGATCGCTACTGTGTAGAAAGTAGGGATTAGCCGAATTTCCATTATGAGAAGAAGGATTAACTGTGGTCCTAAGGACATTAGAATTCGCAGAACCCTTTCCTCAAGCCATCAGAGATTAGGGTGAAAGAATGAGCTCTAACACCATAAGACGAAAGTATGAAATGAAAAATAAATCCGTAGGTTTGATATCACTTTGTCTCTGTTTGTTACTGAGTTAGAGCTGCCCACTTCAATTTGAGAAACTTTTATGTGAGACTGAAATAGGCTTGAAATGAAGAAGAAATCTTCATTTGAGCACTTGGAAAGACAAGAAGATAACTCATTATTGGTAGATGAGGAAACTAGATGCAACTTCTGACTAAGTCTTTCAGTTGAACATGATCGAAAAACATGTTAACTGAATCTTCGGAGACCGGAGAGAATGGCAAATGAGCACACTTTGAAAGAAGCAAGGAACTTATTATCAAAGAGAAACAGTAAGATAATTTTGTTTAGTTTTTTTAGTTTTTCACTAAACTTGCAATTAAGAACAATAAATGAGAATCTACCAAATTTAAGAAATTATTTTAAATTTCAAATATTACAAAATTGTTTATTGAACCAAAAGTTCTAAAGATTCAAATGTCCATAAATATAATAGAGGATAAGTGAACATGAGAGCCGTGCTTAAATTCATATGTTTATGATAATAACATAGTGGCAATGTGTTTTGGTCCCGGAGGTTCGAATCTTTACATCTACACTCATCTCAATCCCAACGGCAAACAATATTCCCAACTGCACACGATAGTGTTATTAAGAGACACTTGTCAAACTTCCAAAAAAGACATTTAGTAAATTAACTTCAAATCAATTACAACTTGGTATATAATGGGTATCTAAACATATTTATGGTAAATAATAATTCATCTTCTAGAAGAATTTTTTACCCACAATATTTTTTTATTCATCTTCTATATATAATTTTCTAATCACTTAACTACTTACTTACAATTCTCAATTTAATTAATCAATAAAAACATTGATAAGTTCATTATGACGCGTACATGTATCTGCATGTACCGACCACTAGTAATACTCAAAACATGCAATTTCTACACATTGTTTCAAATCGAAAGAATAAGTGTAAGTTTACCTAAAAACTCAGTTTTTCCTTGAATTCTTGGCATCAAAGTCAGATGTATAATTCACCAATAATTTCATCCTATCTTATTCACAACTTCATCATATATCATACTAATAAAAAACTATACTCCCAATGAAAGACAATAATTTAAGCTCAAATCCAAATGTAAACATTCATACAATCAACACAATTTATTTACGATTCTCTTATCTTTGATTCTTTTCAGGCGAAACTTCAACTCTTTCAATGGGGATAGGTTTGCCCGACTTTTGTTTCCTCTTTCCAAGGCTTACTTGTACTCTTTCAAGCCTTTAGTATGTAATAACAGGTATTTTTATAAATTTTTAATGTGAATCAAGGTGCAACCAACTTCAAGCCCATTGATATACCCGTGGTTCTCATCAAATTTTTAGTGTAATATTAAGTTTGAGTGATATTTTGTAGAAGTTTGATAAATAGAGTTATGAAAGTCCTATTCCTATTTCACTTGGTCGCTGTACAAAGAGAGCGGAGAGGGGGAGAGTGAAAATCCGACGAGCGAATCGTCGCGTTCTCGCCAGGCTTCAAGGAGTAACGTTTGTGATGGTGGACTTCGAGGGTAAGTCGTTCTCTCTTTGTTTTTGTGTTTAAATATTTGGGTTTTATGGGTCTGGATTCGAGCTTGGAAACTCGAATCTGAGAGTTGTTTCTTGTCTTATGGGGTAGATTTAGGTTTTATTTAAGTTTATTTGTCGTTTGGAAGTGATATAATACCCCAGATTTTTTGGGTTAATTAAATTATTTCTCGAAAGTTTCGGTGGAGGAGTTAGACCGAGGGTGAGGTGAGAGTCAATTTATAGAAATTTAACTGTCGAAGAACGGGATTTAACGAAATTTTTAGAGGGCAAAATGGTAATGTTATTATTATTATTTCTTTTTTTTTTTAAAAGAAAAGAATAAAACAACAGAATGACTTCTTGCCATTTTGTCGTTCGAGGGTCGAGTGCCGAAGACCCGATCGAAGAAGGAGGGAGAGAGGGGCGATGATCGCCGATGATTCCTCGTCGTTTTTAGGTTAGATGACGGCGGCGATTCCATGGTTGCCATTTTCGATCGTCTTCGTGCACAGGACCGAACAGTAAGTCTACCTGTTCCCCTGTTTCGGTTCTGTTCGTCGCCGAGGGTGGTGAGCGGGTTTGAGCTTCGATCACCAGCCAGATTTGGTTACCTTCGGCGTGGGTTTGTCGACCCTTGGACCGGTTATGGTCGTGTGGCCATGAAGAGCCCTATTTGGGCGAAAACCAGCAAGCCCGGTTCGGGTAATCTGATTTTTTGCTGTGTGAGGCCTCGGGATTTTAGTTAGATTATGCTAGTTGGGTGTGAGTGGGATCGATTGGTAAGGAAATTGGTGGAATCGGATTGAAGTTGAGATTTTGGACTTTTTAGGGTAAAAACCGAATATGTTTTTGGGGGATTTGACCTAGCTATAGTTATTTGTTTAAATTTCTTTTTTGGCAGATTAAACAAGGTTATTAGAGGAGTACGTGGCCGCTGGAATCTTTCGATTCCGATAATCGACGAAAAAATTACGCGCGTCTGAAGTTTTGGGTCGGTTTTTATCGAACCCAAATTAGTGGCCTGTTTGGTTACATTTTAGTTGGGTGATGCTAGAAATAGTAGTTTGAGAGTAAATTGGTGAATGCAAACTTGATTTTAATAAAGTTTGAATATTTGTCATAGGTCGAGCCTAGGTGGACAGGGAACCGAGCATCCTCAGCGAGCTGGGACGCCAGGTAAGTAGTAGTGTGGCTGTGTAATTGCTTGAGAGTCGCCCAAAAGGGCCTACACCACAGTTGTTTGCATGTTGTGAGTCGTGTGTAGGTCATGAGTAGTTTGTATGTGATGTGTACGTGCAGTTGTCGTCAGCGGTATGTGGTGAGCCTTGTGAGGGTTGTGGGATAGTTGTACGTAGGTAGTGAGCCTTGTGAGGGTTGTGGGATGGTTGTACATAGGTGGTGAGCCTTGTGAGGGTTGTGGGACAGTTGTACGTCGGTAGTGAGCCTTATGAGGGTTGTGGGACGATTGTACGTAGGTAGTGAGCCTTGTGAGGGTTGTGGGACAGTTGTACGTAGGTAGTGAGCCTTGTGAGGGTTGTGGGACAGTTGTACGTAGGTGGTGAGCCTTGTGAGGTTGTGGGATAGTTGTACGTAGGTAGTGAGCCTTGTGAGGGTTGTGGGACAGTTGTACGTAGGTAGTGAGCCTTGTGAGGGTTGTGGGACAGTTGTACGTAGGTAGTGAGCCTTGTGAGGGTTGTGGGACAGTTGTACGTAGGTAGTGAGCCTTGTGAGGTTGTGGGACAGTTGTACGTAGGTAGTGAGCCTTGTGAGGGTTGTGGGATAGTCGTACGTATGTGGTGAGCCTTGTGAGGGTTGTGGGATAGTTGTACGTAGGTAGTGAGCCTTGTGAGGGTTGTGGGACAGTTGTACGTAGGTAGTGAGCCTTGTGAGGTTGTGGGACAGTTGTACGTAGGTGGTGAGTCAGTCGTGCGTAGGTGGTGAGCCTTGTGAGGGTTGTGGGATAGTTGTACGTAGGTGGTGAGTCAGTCGTGCGTAGGTGGTGAGCCTTGTGAGGGTTGTGGGACAGTTGTACGTAGGTGGTGAGTCAGTCGTGCGTAGGTGGTGAGTCAGTCGTGCGTAGGTGGTGAGTCAGTCGTGCGTAGGTGGTGAGTCAGTCGTGCGTAGGTGGTGAGCCTTGTGAGGGTTGTGGGATAGTTGTACGTAGGTAGTGAGCCTTGTGAGGTTGTGGGACAGTTGTACGTAGGTAGTGAGCCTTGTGAGGGTTGTGGGACAGTTGTACGTAGGTAGTGAGCCTTGTGAGGGTTGTGGGACAGTTGTACGTAGGTAGTGAGCCTTGTGAGGTTGTGGGACAGTTGTACGTAGGTAGTGAGCCTTGTGAGGTTGTGGGACAGTTGTACGTAGGTAGTGAGCCTTGTGAGGTTGTGGGATAGTTGTACGTAGGTAGTGAGCCTTGTGAGGTTGTGGGACAGTTGTACGTAGGTAGTGAGCCTTGTGAGGTTGTGGGACAGTTGTACGTAGGTAGTGAGCCTTGTGAGGGTTGTGGGATAGTTGTACGTAGGTAGTGAGCCTTGTGAGGGTTGTGGGATAGTTGTACGTAGGTAGTGAGCCTTGTGAGGGTTGTGGGATAGTTGTACGTAGGTAGTGAGCCTTGTGAGGGTTGTGGGATAGTTGTACGTAGGTAGTGAGCCTTGTGAGGGTTGTGGGATAGGCTGTGTAGGTTGTGGGATAGTTTTGTGTAGGTTGTGAATCTTGTGTAGGTCGTGGGCTAGTTGTGTGTATGTTATGAGTCTTGTGCAGGTTATGCGTTAATGATAAATATGTTACGAGTCTTGTACTGGTTGTGGGTTAGTGGCACGTATGTATGAGTCTTGTGCAGGCGGTGGGTGAGTTGTACGTCAGTTGTGAGTTTTGTGCACGTTATGGGTTGTAGGCACGTTTGTGATGTGATGCGTATGTGAAGTTGTAGTTAGTTGATTGTGATGCGTATGTGGAGTCGTAATTAGTTGATTATGGTCAGCATGCATCATGTTTTGAAAGTTACGCAAAATGTTTTGAGCATGTTTTCAAGCACGGAGGGAGAGTAGTGGAGGTGCGGTACGGTGTGGACAGGTGACAGTGGGCTGGAGTGTGACTGTGGGCCCCGCTTCCGGGACGAGCTAGAGCGGTGGCGACGTGCTGGTGGTAGTGCGGTGTATTGGCCGACTGCCCGGACGGTTGCACTTCGAGTCGAGACAGTGGCTGAAATGTGACCCGTGGGCCCCGCTTCTGGGACGAGCTAGAGCGGTGGCGATGTGACGATGGCAGTGCGGTGTTTCGTCCGACTGTCTCGGGCGGTTACATTTCGAGTCGGGACAGGAGGTTTTTGGGTGTGACTTATGGACCCCGTTTCTGGAGGAACCGGGACGGTGGTGACGTGTCGGTAAACAGTGCGGTGTACGGACTGACTGCCCGGTGCGGATACATTCCAAACCTCGGTGAGATTCGATGCGGTGAGATGATGACAACGTGTGTATAAAACTTGCGTGTGTTAGGATTGCATAACCAGTTTTCATGCTTCACGTTTATTTTTCAGCACTTTACTTGCTAAGCTTTGAGCTTACGGGGTGTTCTGTGGTGTAGGTACTGTTGAGCTGGTGCGTGTGTATCGAGAGTCTGACTAGGAGTAGGTGGCAGTTGGTGGCGTGCGACCAGGGCCCCAGTTGATGACAGTGTTAGGGCGACCCGACCCAGGAGAAGCCGTAGCATGATGTTGATAGGGAGTAGGACTTTCGTCTTTTGTGGGGGTAGTTGTATTTGTTGTATATAGTCATAGTTAAGGGTGATAAGTTGCCATATACTGTGAACTTTCTTCATTTAAGGATGTTAGTATTTTAGTTTCTCTCTTTACTGCTATTTGGTGACTTCGTATGCTGAATAGTTGAGTAGGAGTATTCTGGATTGGTTGGGATTTATTCGTTTGTAGGTACTTAACATTTTGGGGGTGCCATTTTGAGGCGTTACTCTGCCAAAATTTTCGGGGAGGACGCCGTGGTGCTTAATGGTTAGGATTTAGGGAAATTAATGAGTTGTTTAGCTCAGAGTAGTTCCTGTAGCGAACCGGGAATCTGGGTGGATTTTCGGGGCGTTACAAGTGAGAACTTGAATGACCTTCATTTTTCACTGAGATGATTTTTAAGAGAAATGTACGATGAAGACTTACTTTCGTATAGTCGTCTATGTACGCGAAAAATGTTTTACCTACTACATCATTGTTGGCCCGTGGAGTCTGTTTTCCTTAAATAGTGAAAATGAGTTTTCAACATAACAATATTTTGAAAATCATTTTGTTATCTCATCATGTTTTAAAAGAAAAGGTAAAAGAAATTTTACATGGATTAATATAGCATTTTTATTGAGTTAGTCACTCACTCCAACGACCACTTCCCCTTTCTAGGAAAGAACAAGTGTAGTGAATAGCTAAAGCGTAAGAGCTATTAGTTTTACTTATTTCTTTCTCCATTTGAGTGTTCAGTTGAATTTCTGGTGAGGACTTAATTTTAGTTGGACTTGTAGTAGTTTATTGGTTTTGGATATGAACTTGTAAATTTTATTGAACTGCTATTTCTTTTATCGCACTATTATATCTATAGTCACTGTGTGGATCTGACTTTTGATTAAATGTTCAAGTCTTTTACTGCGAACAAAATCTTGGCCTGGGGGATCGGGTCTTCTTCAATGATCGAGTTGCCCAACTAAGAGTTTTGTTAGGCCCACCTCCAAATCGCGACATAATCTATAACAATTAATACTCTAAAATAGCATATAGCAAGAAGGTTGAAGTGGAGGGTGAGGGAATCTAATCCCTTTTCCCCTTCATTTACCCATCCATCCTTTCCATTAATACATCACCCAAAACAAAACTCAAGCAAGTAAAATTGAAAATAGAGGAGAAGCATCCATAATATTCCTCCCCTTTAACACTTCATTTCCTCTTTTTTCATCAACTCATCACCAAACATTCAAAATTAGATTAAAATGCTTCTAATGGCTATCAAAATCTAAGCATTAATAACAAAATACTAAGTGTAACCATAAAAAAAAAAAAATTTATGTACCAAAAGAGTTGGAAAATTTAGTTGCAACCACCATAATTGAAGATTGAAAAATAAAAATCATCAACCACCTAATTCAAATCTGACCAACCAGATTTGTGGATAAAAATTTAGGAATTCCCCTATAAATGTAGAAGCTCGATGGTGAAGAAGGCACACCAAAAGTCTTTCTCGTTTTGAAAACCAAAGAGAGTTTGAGAGAAAATACTTAGCTCGTCGGAAAACACCATCTCCGACCACCGGCGAACGCTTTCTTTCCCTCGGTCGAACATTTATGGGCAAAATCCCTTCTTGGTTGAACATTTTCTCGGCCAAAAACCCCTCCGGCGAAGCTCTATTTCCTCGGCCGACCATCTCTCTCTCTCTCTCTGATCTCTGCCCTCCCTTGCTAAGAAAAAGAAGAATAAGAGGGTGAGTTCAGTTTCATTTTAAAATTGAACTAGTCTTTTGAACTGAACCGGTTCATTTTAGCCCAAACCGAATCGGGAGAGAATAGTAAAACTGAACCAAACCGTCACAATTCATCCAAACTGATCTAAGATTTTACCAGTAAGAAATTTCTACCTAAATTCTTGTGAAATTGATTTATTAAAGTGAGAAAATAATATTAAGAATTTTATTTAGGTAGAAAATTTTCTGGAGTTTTCAAAATCGATCTGATTAGACCCACGATTACACGTAAGAAAATTCTGCCCAAACTCTGTCAAAATTGGATTTATTTAAATAAGAATTTGATACCAAGATTTTAATTAAATATGATATTATTGGATATTGGAAAAATCTCGATAACCCCAATTGCTCGGAATCCAGGTAAGTGTAAATACAATGTTTAACAACGTTTTGGCTACGGCCCTACATCACAGGATAAATATTATTTTCTTTATTACTGTTTTATTTTATCACGCATTTTTGATGGTTGAGCACATATGTAGAGCATCGACATAAAATTGTTTAAAAGATAAAATAGATAGGACAATTGCATGTGTATGAAAATGATAGAATTGACAGCAAATATGTGATAGCAAGAGGTTGATCATTAAAAGTAAAAGTAAAAGTACAAGATGACGAAGCCATGATATGGCTAAGTCTTAAAAGTAAAAGTAAAAGAGGACAAAGCCAGAGATGGCTAAGTCTTAAAAGAAAGTTGATTTTTAACCAGTATGTAACTGTTAACAGGATTCGGTAAAAGTAAAAGTTTTGCAACTTGCATGTATTTTCATTTACTGAGATTTCTCATAGTTTTTAACTTGTAATGGTGAATTTTTATCTGAGGAAGAAATAGCAGCAATTGTGAACCCTCCAGTGGCAAGCGAGCATATAGATGAAGAAAATCTTGTTGATTTCGAGGAAAAAGATTTAAATTATTATGCTTTAAATTTCAAACGATATTTACTGTTTTAATTTAATTTAAGACTTTGAATAATTATGTTGAATTTTATTGATAAATAAATTTTCAAAAATTGTTTTAATTATGCGATGGTTTTCAAGATTTTGATAAATTTATTACAAAGCTTTCGCGAAATTAAAGTTTTCAATTAATATTTAAATTTTTAAATTATGATTTAGCGCTCAATTTCAAATCAATTTGAGCAAAATTTTAGGGTTTTCAAAATTAGGATTTCATATTTGAGATTTTTTAAATTGGGGCATTACAACATGGTATCAGAGCACTAAGGTTTATAAAACGATTCTGTAGACTACTCTGTATGCTCACGTGCACCTGGAAGATTATCAATGAGCAAGTATGTCTGTATTAAAAATTTATATTTTGATAAAAATAAGTTAGGTAATATTGTAATACATTTTTAAAAATAAGTATACAAGATATATTTTTTTAAAATGAAATCGTTGTGATGTAGACTATGGCCAATCATAGAGGAAACAGAAATGATCGGGATGCTATACTCGATCGGATGATGGACATGATTGAATTACAAGCCAGATAAAATGAACAACTGTCACAAGCAGCTAATGTGGCAGCTCAGGCAGCCACTGCCGCAGACCAAGCAACGAATGCGCAAGCCCAAATTCCAAATAGGCCTCGACATACGGATATGGATTTCGATAGATTTCGACGTTTGGACCCTCCAAATTTCTATGGCAATTTAGCGGATATGGCAGCAGTGGATGATTGGATCAGGACTATTGGTGAAATTTTTGAGCCTGCCAAAATTTCTGAGGAAGAGAAAGTTGTTTACGCGTCTTCTATGTTCCGAATGGAAGCACGTTATTAGTAGGTTTCTGAGAAGTCGATGCATTAGTCACTACCATGACCTGGGAGAAATTTCAGGAGTTATTTAACGAGAAATACTTTACGGACTCAATGATGGATACGAAGGCTGAAGAATTTATGGCTCTCAAGCAGACCGGAAGCGTGATGGATTATCTGCACAAATTTGAGCAATTATCTCGTTATGTCCCTCATATTGCTAGTAACGAGGCTATGAAGGTAAAAAGGTTCATCCAAGGACTAAGGGCAGAGATACTCAAGGACATCTGTCTTATTACCTCCAAGAACTCTTCGTTCGCAATTGTGATAGAGAAAGCACTGTCTGCAGAGCAAGGAGAGAAAGATGTCATCAAGGCCCAAGAATTGCGAAGGAGATATAGCCATGTGACTCTAGCTCCACAAAATAAAGTTCCACAACAACAATTGACTAGATTTAAACGACCCATGAACAGTGGACCTGCTAGAGAACCTTCTAAGTTTGTTAAGAGGGAACCCATGACGACGATGTGTCTTTATGTCCCTCATGCAAGAAACCGCATTTTGGAGTGTGTCGCATTCAAGCTAACACTTGCTTTAAATGTGGACAACCTAGACATTATATTAATAACTGCCCAAAGAATGTCAGACGACTGCTAGAGTCTTTGCCATAACTAAAGATGAAGCTGAAGAAAATACATCTGTGGTGACAGGTTCGATCTTTATTTTTGGCATATCTTCTAGCATATTAATTGATTCTGGAGCTATACATTCTTTTATATCTCTTGAGCATGCTATAAAGTTAGATATTAAAATAGAGTCGCTAGAATATAATATGGGAGTAGCTACACCTTTGGGTAAAGTTATGTTTGCAAATTCTATTATTAGAAAGTGCAATGTATGCATTGAGGATAATCAATTGGAGGCGAATTTAATTATTCTAGCAATGCACGATCATGACGTCATCCTGGGGATGGATTAACTTATTAAACACTATGCAACTATCGATTGTCGAAAGAGAATGGTAAAGTTTCAATTCCCTAGAGCAAAACCATTTTTCTTCTATGGAAATTCTAAAAGTTCAAGAGTTCCAGTAATATCAGCTATGCGAGCTCAGAGCTTATTAAATTCTGGATGCATTGAAATTCTAGCTAGTGCTATATGTACTGAGCCTGACGGAGCCACGACATTGGATATAGTGCAAATAGTTCATGAATTTTTTGATGTCTTTCCCGATGACCTGACAATGTTACCACCTGTGAGAGATGTGGAATTCAGCATTGAGCTGCTATCTGGAATGGCGCCGATCTCTAAAGCTCCTTATAGAATGGTGCCAAGTGAATTAAAAGAGTTAAAGACTTAACTTGACGATTTGCTGGAGAAATAATTTATCCAACCGAGTTTCTCACCCTAGGGAGCTCCGGTTTTATTTGTGAAGAAAAAGGATGGATTAATGAGAATGTGTATTGACTATCGAGAACTCAACAAAGTTACTATCAAGAACAAGTTTCCACTACCAAGAATCGATTACTTATTTGATCATTTGAACGGAGCGGCAGTTTTCTCAAAGATTGATCTCAGATCTGGCTATCACCAGTTAAGAATTAAAGAGGATGACGTGTTCAAAACGGCGTTTCGCACAAGATATGGCCACTTCGAATTTCAAGTTATGTCGTTTGTATTGAGTAACGCACCAGCAACATTTATGGATCTGATGAATCAGACTTTCATGACCTTTTTGAATGATTTTGTGATAGTCTTTATTAACAACATTCTTATCTACTCAAAGAGCAAGGAGGATCATGAAGAACACTTGAGGATTATTTTATCAACGTTGAGACGTGATAAGCTATATACAAAATTCTCCAAGTATGACTTTTGGATGAAGAAGGTGAATTTTCTTGGCCACATTATTTTAAAGAATGGTGTAGCAATGGATCCAGTGAATATTGAAGCTGTTAGTAAATGGCCTCAACCAAAGAACATAGCTGAGATAAGAAGTTTTCTTGGTCTTGCGGGGTATTATCGAAGATTCGTAGAAGGTTTTTCAACATTAGCCATTTCACTCACCAAGCTAACCAAGAAAGGTGCCAAGTATTTATGGATGGAAGAGTGCGAACAAAGTTTCCAAGAACTAAAGAAAAGATTGATCTCGGCACCCATACTTATTGTACAATCTGGATCAGGAAAATATGTGGTGTACAGTGATGCTTCAAAGTATGGACTAGGATGCGTCCTCCTCCAGGAAGGAAAAGTGGTAGCTTATGCCTCAAGACTGTTAAAAGAACACGAGAAGTACTATCCAATTCATGATTTGGAGCTTGCAGCGATAGTTCACGTATTAAAAATTTAAAGGCATTATCTTTATGGAGAAAAGTGTGAAATTTATACGGATCACAAAAGTCTAAAATATTTCATAACGTAGAAGGATCTGAATATGAGGCAACGCAGATGGTTGGACCTGGTAAAAAACTACGACTGCGAGATTATTTACCATCCTGGCAAAGCAAATGTTGTAGCTGATGTATTAAGTAGGAGACCATTGTCGCAAGTTTCATCGTTGCGGTGTATTCCAAAAAAGTAAATTGAAGAGATGCAGAAATCTGATATCGAAGTGGTACCATTTGGATTATTAGAAAAACTGTCTGCTATGACGCTTCAGCCAAGTTTGCTTGAGCAAATAAAGGATAAACAACGAGGCGATGCATTTATTTGCAAGCTGAAAGGTGAACTAGAGGCTGGAAAAGTTTCAGAATTCTCTATGTCGAATGATGAGATAATCAAGTTCAAAAAGAGATGGTGTGTACTTGTGACGGCCCGAATTCGGATCCCGATCAGCAGGATCCGAGAGCCAAGCCATCACTCAGGACGGTTAACGAAAAACGGTAAACGGTGACTATTTACAGAAAATGGGACTTATTTTTTTTTGAAACATTATACTTTTAAAACATTTACAGTGGGAGAGAGAGTTCTCTGGATTCAAAATCAAACGGGAAAAAGTAAAAAGAGATTCTGGATAGCAGTTATAAATGGAAGTAGGAAACAAGAAATATTGGCGAAAGACATAGGCAGAAGATGAAATCGGAAGAGTAGATGACGTCAGACGGAAGATGCAGGCAGCAGATGGAATCGTAAGATGTAAACACTGGGTGACGTCATCGGAAGAGGAGATGACGTCAGACGGAAGATGCAGGCAGCAGGTGGAATCGGAAGATGTAAACAGTGGGTGACGTCATCGAATGAGGAGATGACGTCAGACGGAAGATGTAGGCAGCATGTGGAATCGGAAGATGTAAACAGTGGGTGACGTCATCGGAAGAGGAGATGATGTCAGACGGAAGATGCAGGCAGCAGATGGAATCGGATGAGGTGATGACGTCAGCCAAAAGATGGATGACGTCAACCGGAAGATACAGACATTAATTGTAATCGGCAGAAGAACGCCTAAGGCAGAAACACTGTTTGGCGGTGGATATGAATAAGACAAAATATGAACAGTATCAATCGGTAGATATAGTTTCAAAGGCAGAATTTACAACTTTTGACAGGAAAACAAACAGACAGAGAGCATAAAACAGAAGACCCAAAAGTCTCAGATTCTCAAACCACTTCAAAACATGGTTCTCAAGCACAACAGAAGGTATAACAGAAACTTAAGGATACAGAAAATATTCCAAACCATTTCAGAATACTTCAGAACTTAATCCAACTGTCAAATACAGCACAAACAGAAGGCATGAAAGTTGTAGACCTTCAATTTCCGATTCTAAACAAGGTCGTAGAACGTACTTTACAATTGACAGATTCAAAGAAACAGATTGCATGGATAGTCCTAAAACCAGAAGTCATCCATGCACAACTAACAGAAAATATCCCCAACAATTTTCAGAACATTCAGAACATGAATTAAACTGTCAAATACAGTAGTTTTGAAACTTAGACATCAAAATCTGTGCATTGTTATAAAATCTGAGGATCAGTACAGAACCTAACATATATTTGCAGAATATCCAACACAGAAGTTTTAAATACATAAACAGAACATAGTTTAGAATTTCACTCTCTCAGTCAGGAATTTGTCTGACAGCCACAACCAACCCGAGACCTCGAACCACCAGCCACCTATTCATTAGACTGAGGCACAAAGTCCTCATTTTCGGGTTCAGTACCTACATTAGGGAGTTCACCTATGAGTCTAAAACTCAGTAAGAACATATAAAATAATGCAGTGATGCATATGCTATGCATGAACTTTCAGAAATATAGTGACAGTACAGAACATTACGTTTCAGTGGCAGAGGGGTATAAGTGGGGCTTATAGGGGAACTGGCGAACAGTGGGTGCACTATCAGGCACAAACAGTAATACAGAACAGAACAGAAACAGATCTGGGGGCCAGTCCCCGTCCCACACTTAACAGGTACATTTCAGTCGGATTTTATCTTGCTTAACTTCAAAACCGTGTACGGAAAACAGTTTTGCATGTCTTTCAGAGAAAACGTGTATGCATGAACGGTGCTTGAATTTAAACTGGCAGATAACAGAAATAAGACAACAGACAACAGAAATAAACCAAAGCCAGACATTTCAGAACATAACTCTAACTCTTCTACCCAAAACAACCCGACAGAACAGAAAACATAGTACCTCCGCGATGTAGGGCCTTAAGGGCCAACCTACGGATATGAACTTACCTGTTTGTTGCGGGGTTGATGTTCTTGATCGTCTCGGTTTCAGTAGTTTGTGAACCTAAAACGTGATTATACGGTCATTAACCCTAAAAGTAAATAGTGTCGTTAAACTTGTTAACTATCGACGGAAATTACCTTCACTGAAGAATGCAGGAGAAACAAAGTGTGGAACTTGTTTCAGTCGCCAGGAAGAGAAGAATAGAGAGAAGAAAGGGAGGAAGTAGAGAAGTGAAATGAAGATTTCACGTAGGAGGAAGAACTTAGCTTCCTCAACAAGTTACCAAGTGTTAGTTATCCATTGGCTATCTCCCACCAACCTTAATTTCTCTCCAATTTGCCCTTCCATTGGTTTTTAACTAAAACATTATTTAATCAGTCGATTCGGTCTCACGAATCCCCTTCGTTCTATTAATCACATCGACAATTTTATTAAAACAGTCATTGCATTAATATCGGAGTAATCCCGTTTAATTATTCGGGGAAATAATTACACGAAAAATGCCGGGTGTTACAATACTTGATGATGCTATATTGAAGAGAGCTATATTGGAGGAAGCACACTCAACCCCTTACTTGGTACACCCTAGTTCAACCAAAATGTATCGAGATTTGAAGCAGCATTATTGGTGGCGTTTATTGAAAGTGGATGTAGCCAAATTTGTGGAGAAGTACCTTACTTGTTAATAAGTCAAAGCAGAGCACCAACGACCTGCAGGTACATTGCAACCACTCATGGTGCCTCAATGGAAGTGAGAGCATATCACTATGGATTTTGTGGTAGGACTTTCTAAGACAGTTAAGGGTCACGACTCTATTTGGGTTATAGTTGATCGATTGACCAAGTCGGCCATTTTTCTCCCTGTAAGGACCACATATACTATGGATCAGTATGCTCGGCTCTATGTTTAAGAGATTGTCAGACTTCATGGCACGCCCATTTCTATCGTGTCTGATCAGGATACACGCTTTACCTCTAAATTTTAGAAGAGTATGCAGAAAACTATGGGAACTCAATTGAATTTCAGTACAGTTTTTCACCCTCAAACAGATGGATAATTAGAAAGGACGATTTAAACCCTTGAAGATATGTTAAGAGCATGTGCTATTGATTTCCAAGGAAATTGGAGTAAAAACCTACCATTAGTGGAGTTTGCCTACAACAACAGTTATCAAGCTTCGATCAGAATGACACCTTATGAAGCTTTATATGGTATAAAATGTAGATCTCCAGTGCATTGGGACGAAGTGGGCGAAGGAGTACTTGTTGGGTCAGATATTTTTAGACAAATCGCTGAAATCGTTACATTAATCCGTAAAAGAATTCTTACGGCTCAGAGTAGACAGAAAAGTTATGCCGATAGGAGAAGAAAAAAGTTGGAGTTTGCTGTGGGAGATCAAGTTTTTCTAAAAATCTCGCCAATAAGAGATGTGATGCGCTTTGGAAAGAAAGGACAATTAAGCCCAAGATTTATAGGCCCATTTGAAATCTCCAGAAGAGTAGGAGAAGTTGCATATCAGTTGAAATTGCCAGATTTATTCAAGCATGTGTACAACGTATTTCATGTATCGATGTTGAAGAAGTATGTTCCTGATTCCTCACATATCTTACCTATGAGATCTCTAGACTTCTCAATAAATCCCGACTTATCTTATGAAGAGAGACCAATTCAAATTCTGGAATTAGAAAAAAGGAAACTACGGAATAAGAAGATCTCGCTTGTAAGGTTTTTATGGAAGAATCAAAATATTAAGGAGGCAACTTGAGAAAAAGAATAAGAAATGAGAAAGATCTATCCTGAACTTTTCAAGTGATTCTTTAAATTTTGAGGACGAAATTTCTTTTAAGGAGGGTAGATTGTAACCAGCAAAAAAAAAAAATTTATGCACCGAAAGAGTTGGAAAATTTAGTTGTAACCACCAGAATTGAAGATTGAAAAATAAAAACCATCAACCACCTAATTCATTACAAATCTGACTAACCAGATTTGTGGATGGAAATTTAGGAACTCCCCTATAAATTTAGAAGCTCGATGGTGAAGAAGACAAACCAAAAGTCGTACTCGTTCTGAAAACCAAAGAGAGTTTGAGAGAAAATACTTAGCGCGTCAGAAAACACCATCTCCGGGCACCGGCGAACGCTTCCTTTCCCTCGGTCGAACGTCTACTGCAAAATCCCTTCTCGACCGAACGTTTTCTCGGCCGAAAACCCCTCCGGCAAAGCTTTCTTTCCTTGGTCGACCATCTTTCTCTCTCTCTTTGATCTCTGCCCTCTCTCGCGAAGAAGAAGAAGAAGAAGAGGGTGGGTTCAGTTTTATTTTAAAACTGAACCGGTCTTTTTAAAAACCTGAACCGAATCAGTTCATTTAAGTCCAAACCGAACTGGACCAGAAAAGTAAAACCAAACCAAACTGGCATTTTCACTCAACCGGCACTGTTCATCCGAACTGAACCCGACTCGACTCGAATTTTGACCCAACTCAAATTTACCCCCGAACCGATCTAAGATTTTACTAGTAAGAAATTTCTACTTAAATTCTTGTGAAATTGATTTATTAAAGTGAGAAAATAATATTAAGAATTTTTTTAGGTAGAAAATTTCCTAGAGTTTTCAAAATCGACCTGATTCAACCCACGATTACACGTAAGATAATTTTGCCCAAACTCTGTCAAAATTGAATTTATTTAAATAAGAATTTGATACCAAGATTTTAATTAAACAGGATATTATTAGATATTGGAAAATTCTCGATAACCCTAATTGCTCGGAATCTAGGTAAGTGTAAATACAACGTTTAACAACAATTTGGCTACGGCCCTACATCACAGGATAAATATTATTTTCTTTATTACTGTTTTATTTTATCACACGTTTTCAATGGTTGAGCACACATGTAGAGCATCGACATAAAATTATTTAAAAGATAAAATAGATAGGACAATTGTATGTGTATGAAAATGATGGAATTGACAGCAAATATGTGATAACAAGAGGTTGATCGTTAAAAATAAAATTAAAAGTAAAAGATGACGAAGCCATGAGATGACTAAGTGTAACGCCCCGAGTTATCTAAACCCGATTTGCTACTCAACACACTGAACCGAACCATGACGACTTGATACTAAATTTAAAAAATATTTCACTCGACAGTCAAAAGTTGACATTTTCTAAAACTCGATGTATTTTAAAACTTGCAGCGGAAATCAATCAAACATCAATGAAGTTAAATAATCTGTGAAAACATTTTAAAATAATTGTTGGGAGTGTTAAGAATAATGGGCCAAAAGTATAAAGCTTTAAAAATGTGGAATACCCATGAAATTGCAGAAGTCAAACACATCTGCCGATGACAAGGTCAACACAAGAAACAGAAATAGAAAATAGGAGGCCTCTACCGATGACAAACAACAAAACTTCGGTTATATCAACCGGTCACAAAACGACAAACACTACCTACATCTTCCGATGACGTCAGCCGGAAGATATACGAACAGGACAACTCTCGGTAGACTGCATCTACCGATAACTAGGCGACAAAACTTGCTACTTACATCTACCGATAACGTCAGCCGGGGGATTCCTTCCTCCAGCATCTGCCAATCGCTAGACGACAACTTGCAACTTATATCTACCGATGACGTCAGCCAGATGACTCCTTCATCCAACATCTGCCGATCGCTAGACGACAAAACTTACCCCTTTCATCTACCGATGACGTCAGCCGGATGACTCCTTCATCCAACATCTGCCGATCGCTAGACGACAGGACTTACCACTTTCATCTACCGATGATGTCAGCCGGATGACTCCTTCATCCAACATCTGCCGATAGACTTCAGAACAACAATTCTGCTGTATTCCAAGAAAGCTCTAACTATCAAAGGATTTAAGCATTTTACTAAAACCAATCAGAGACAGATCAAATCATTGCATCACTTAAATCCAGTAGAAAACAGTATTTTCAAAACCCAACAGAACACTAATATCAAAGATTCTCAGAATGTATTCAAAGTTTTGAAAACATTACTATCATAAAATTTTCAGAAAAAGAAACATCTATACTGAACTAGTTACTCCCAACTCAACACCTGCAGCCATGGATTAAACCGCCTCAACCGATGGCCAAACCGATGCCTGAAAATGCTCCTCCAACCAGCCTGGTCCTTTTATTGGTCGGTAAACACACCTTCAGTAACTTCTTCACCTACATCACAAACTCATCTATTAGCCTAATGCTAAGCAAGTAGAGCATTGAATGAAATGAATTAATGAAGCAAAAATTTCCCTAAACATGCAATCTCTACTTTCTCATCTCAGTTGTATTCAAATTTGTTCTTTGTGGATCCCTCTGTACGATGGGAAAGTGGATCAGTCATCCCCCAAAGCATACGGGCGGATTAATTCCCTTAACAGTTAACTGGTCTGATCCCCCTGTAGGATTGGGAAGTGGATCACTTTTCCCAAAACCTCAATCCTCTGTTCTCAATTAAGGGGCGGATTAATCCCCCTTAACAGTTGTTCTGATCATCCTGCTCACATTTACCATGCGTTTCATGTAAATTCATTTTCGTAATCTTTCAAAACATGATGCATGACAACTGGAAATAAACATACAAACATACATAAATCCTACTGTTTGTGATGTAGGCCCGAAGGCACAAACAAACTCTACTTACCTGGCTCCTTGGAAATCGCTCGGCTAAATGCTACTTCAGAAGCTCGCTCACCTAAAATCATAATAGTACATATATCAAACTTTCACTAAACTTCACAGAATCAAAACAGGAGTTTGAGGAACCAAATTTGAAACCCCACAACTCGTGTATTCTCAATAGTCGCTCAGCCCGAACCTACTCTAAATCACAACATTCCTCGAAACTCCTCACATTGTACTCCCTCAGCTATCTAACTACTAAAATCGCAAGAAAACAAGGAGGGCTTACCTAGGTTGAAGGAGAATCGGGCAAGAGAATCGCCTAGAGATTTCTGCCGTTCGAGCTGAAGACCGAAAGGGAAAGAAAATGAGTAGTGGTGGCGGCTACTCTAAACTTTTGCCTTAAATACCTTATCCACTTTCAAATTTACCAATTACTCTTATGCCCTTACTTACTCATTCTTCAACCTAACCTACATTATACTAAAATTTCATTCATCGATTATACTTAATAGATTTATCTGTTATTTTAAATTTTTAATTAAAGTCGGGTGTTACAATCTACCCTCCTTAAAAGAATTTTGTCCTCAAAATTCAGTACCTGAACAGTTCTGGATATTGGTTCATCATGTCTTGCTGGCGTTCCCAAGTTACCTCCTCTGTATTCTGATTGTGCCATAAGACTTTCACCAATGGAACTTCTTTGTTGCACAACATCTTCACTGTAAAATCTAGAATCTTCACAGGCTTTTCTTCATAGGTAAGTGTAGGTTGAATTTCAATGCTCTGCTGTTCAACAACTTGAGTTGGATCCCGCATACACTTCTTCAACATCGAGACATGGAACACGTCATGTATCCCTCCCATAAAAGCTGGTAGCTGTAACTGATAGGCTGCCTTCCCAATCCTTTTCTGAATTGAGAAAGGACCAACAAATCTAGGATTCAGTTTGCCTCTCTTTCCGAATCTCACAACTCCTTTGAATGGTGATACCTTAAGAAAAACCTCATCGCCTATTTTAAACTCTAATTCTCTGCGTCTTCTGTCAGCATAGCTCTTCTGTCGGCTTTGAGCTGTTAAGATCCTCTGACGGATGAGAGCAACCTTCTTAATAGTCTGCTGCACAATGTCAGGACCAAGCAACTGTGCTTCACCAACTTCGTCCCAGTACAAAGGAGATCTACATCTTCGTCCATACAAAGCTTCATACGATGCCATTCCTATTGTTGCTTGAAAACTGTTATTATAAGAAAATTCCACCAATGGCAGATACTTGCACCAAGAACCTTGAAAATCCAAAACACATGCCCGAAGCATATCCTCTAATGTTTGAATGGTTCTTTCCGATTGTCCATCTGTTTGAGGGTGAAAGGCTGTACTGAAGTTTAGCTGTGTGCCCATGGCTTTATGTAAACTCTTCCAAAATTTGGATGTGAATCTAGAGTCTCGATCCGAAACTATAGTAGCTGGAACTCCATGCAGTCGCACAACCTCCTGCACATACAATTCAGCTAACTGATCCATAGAGTAAGTCACCTTGATGGGTAAGAAATGGGCTGATTTGGTTAATCGATCGATTATCGTCCAGATTGCATCATGTCCTTTTGCTGTCCTGGGTAATCCTACAACAAAGTCCATGGTTATCTGCTCCCATTTCCATTCAGGGAGTGGTAATGGCTGCAACATTCCTGCAGGCCTCTGATGTTCAGCCTTAACCTGCTGGCAGATCAAACACAATCCTACATGTTCAGCAACGCTCCGCTTCATACCTGGCCACCAATAAGTCTGCTTAAGGTCTCTGTACATCTTCGTACTACCAGGATGAACGGAGAATCTAGAAGAATGAGCTTCAGAAAGGATTTCATCGCGAAGCTCTTTATTGGCTGGCACAAAATATCTATTCCTGAACTTAAGTATTCCATCATCGGTATAATTGAAGTCCAAATTGTCGGTAGACTCCATGCTCGACTTGAACTTTATACACTCCTCATCAATGTTCTGGGTTTCTTTTATCCTTTCTAGAATAGTAGGTTTCAAAGAGATGGCAGAAAGCATAGCTGCTACATTGGACACAGTTTATAGGTTAAACTTATGAAATTCAGACTCTAAGGCCACCGGCATATCCAGAGTCAAAGCTGAGGCTGACGGTATTACTCTACTTAATGCATCAGCCACCACATTGGCCTTACCAGGGTGGTATTTAATCTCAAAATCGTAGTCTTTAACAAACTCCAACCATCTACGTTGCCTCATATTTAATTCCTTCTGCGTGAAAATATACTTCAGACTTTTATGATCCGAAAATATTTCACTAGGCTGTCCATACAAGTAGTGCCTCCAAATCTTAAGTGCAAGTACTACAGCAGCTAATTCTTAATCATGGGTAGGGTAATTCTTCTCATGAGTTTTCAACTGTCTAGAGGCATAAGCTATGACCTTACCATCTTGCATTAACACACATCCAAGACCAACCTTGGAAGCATCACAGTAAATACTAAATTTACCATCCGCAGCTGGAAGGGTTTAAATTGGAGCATTGGTTAGTTTCTGTTTCAAGGTCATGAAACTATGTTCACATTCATCGGTCCATATATACTTCACATTTTTCCTGGTTAACTTAGTAAGGGGTGTAGCAATCTTTGAAAATCCTTCAATGAACTTTCTGTAATACCCTGCTAGTCCAAGAAAACTTCGAATATCAGTAGCACTCTTCGGTTGGGGCCACTCCTTAACTGCTTGAACTTTTGCTGGATCAACAGATATGCCGTCCCCAGAGATGACATGTCCTAAAAAGTGAACTTGGTCCAACCAGAACTCACACTTAGAAAACTTGGTATAAAGTTGGTGCTGCCTTAGTAATCCTAATACCAAGCTTAAATGCCTTGCATGCTCATTCTTAGTTCTAGAATAGATCAGAATGTCGTCTATGAATACTATGACAAACTTGTCCAAATACTCATGAAACACCCTATTCATGAGATCCATGAAGGCTGCTGGTGCATTTGTCAAACCAAAAGACATAACCAAAAATTCGTAATGTCCATATCTCGTACGAAAGGCAGTCTTTGGTATATCCTCAGACTTAACCTTCAATTGGTAGTACCCTGATCTTAAGTCAATCTTAGAGAAAACTCGTGCACCTTGAAGTTGGTCAAACAAATCATCGATCCTAGGCAATGGATACTTATTTTTGACTGTTAACTTATTCAATTCTCTATAGTCAATGCACATACGCATTGATCCATCCTTCTTTTTAACAAATAGAACTGGTGCACCCCACGGTGAATAACTTGGCCGTATGAATCCTTTTTCCAACAGTTCCTCTAACTGTTTCTTTAACTCCTTGAGTTCCTTTGGTGCCAATCTGTATGGATTCTTAGATATAGGTTCAGCACCAGGATAGACATCCAACACAAATTCGATCTCTCTATCAGGTGGTAAACCAGGCAGGTCATCAAGGAAAACTTCAGGGAAATCTTGAGCTATTGGAACCTTTTGGAGACTCGGTTCTCCTACCAGCTTTGTGTCTAATATGCTGGCCAGAAAGCATGAATACTCACTACACGGGAAAGGTTTAGCGCCGACAGAGGATAAAACAGACATTCTTCTGTCTCTCCTGGAGGCTTGAAAGGTGTGTTTCGAACCACCAGGGGGTTGGAAACTAACTATTCCAGTTCTACAGTCTATTGTGGCATAGTGCTTAAACAGCCAATCCATTCCTAAGATTACATCAAATCCCATGATCTCTAAAATAATGAGATCAGCAGGTAGGTCCTTATCTCCTACTGTCACTACACTATTAAGCAGCACACGGCTAGAGCGCATGCGTTCGCCAGAAGGTAAAGCAACATTGAACATATGCTCAGAAAGTGAAGACTCGACGTCTAATTTATCAGCAAAGGCAGACGCTATGAAGGAATGTGTTGCACCTGAATCTATTAAAGTAAAAGCAGGCATAAAATTGACTAGTATGGTACCTGACACAACAGCAGGCTGATCTTCATCACCCGATTCTACCATAGAGAATATTCTTGGCTTAACATTCACAGGGCCATTCTTCAGAGCTAGACAATCCCTATTCATGTGGCCAACTTTATTACAATTATAACAGCGAAGGACTCTGGGCTTTGGGCAATCCTTAAGCAGATGCCCGGTCTCCTCACAGTTGAAACACTTCCCCGCGCTAATTCTACACTCTCCCGGGTGAAATCTTGAACACTTTGGGCATTGAGAGAACTTCCTAGTATCTGGTGTCTTCTTCTCCTTCCCTTGACCGCCCTGGCCCTCACCAAGCCTCTTCGTTCCCTTGTGATGGTGTGGCTGGGTGAACTTTCGTGGGGCCGCACTAAACCCAGCACACTTCATCTCTGCCTCTTCCACTTCTAATGCTGTGGACACTACTTCACTGTAGGACGATCCTTTTATACCCGAGAACTTGACTCCTCTATAAATCTCAGGTTTCAGCCCATGCACAAATTGGAACACCTTATCCTCATCCCTGCGTGCGAGGTGTCCGGCAAACCTTGATAGGGATTTAAACTGTCTGCTGTATTCAGCTACGGTCCCTGTCTGTTTCAAGTTCATGAACTCCAACTTCTTTGTGGTCTGTACAGTACTGTTAAAATACTTCTCATAGAAAATTTCCTTAAATTGCGTCCAAGTCATCGCAAGAACATCATGGGTGGTCTCCATCGTCTCCCACCAGAGTTGAGCATCACCGGCAAAGTGGAAGGTTGCCAAAATGACCTTTTCTCCATCTCCCACATTTGCACACCTAAACATGCTTTCTATCTTTTTCAACCATTCCTCGCCAAAATTGGATTAGCTGACTTTCCATCAAAACTGGGTGGTCGAAACCTCCTAAACCTCTCTCCTGCCTGTTCATTATTGGAACCCGAGTTGGCACTCCCTTGTACCTCTCGGTTCAGTAGCAGTCCCAACTGATCGGACTGCTGGCGCATCATATCAGATTGCTGACGTACCAAGTCTGTCAGCTGCCTGATCACACCAGAATTCTCAGTACTTTCCGGGTTTGGCGTCTCCCTCTGTACTCTTGGTCTCCCTGGTCGTCTGGACATTTTACTATATTCCTGTAAAAGGTTAACTATTCTCATAAATATCTAATAACTAAAACGAACATAAACACTTACAGTTGTTGGAGTACTTCCATGCAACGATCGGCTCTGTTGAGTAATTCTTTGAACGGTTTAACCAAATGGCTCTGATACCAACTTGTAACGCCCCGAGTTATCTAAACCCGATTTGCTACTCAACACACTGAACCGAACCATGACGACTTGATACTAAATTTAAAAAATATTTCACTCGACAGTCAAAAGTTGACATTTTCTAAAACTCGATGTATTTTAAAACTTGTAGCGGAAATCAATCAAACATCAATGAAGTTAAATAATCTGTGAAAACATTTTAAAATAATTGTTGGGAGTGTTAAGAATAATGGGCCAAAAGTATAAAGCTTTAAAAATGTGGAATACCCATGAAATTGCAGAAGTCAAACACATCTGCCGATGACAAGGTCAACACAAGAAACAGAAATAGAAAATAGGAGGCCTCTACCGATGACAAACAACAAAACTTCGGTTATATCAACCGGTCACAAAACGACAAACACTACCTACATCTTCCGATGACGTCAGCCGGAAGATATACGAACAGGACAACTCTTGGTAGACTGCATCTACCGATAACTAGGCGACAAAACTTGCTACTTACATCTACCGATGACGTCAGCCGGGGGATTCCTTCCTCCAGCATCTGCCGATCGCTAGACGACAACTTGCAACTTATATCTACCGATGACGTCAGCCAGATGACTCCTTCATCCAACATCTGCCGATCGCTAGACGACAAAACTTACCCCTTTCATCTACCGATGACGTCAGCCGGATGACTCCTTCATCCAACATCTGCCGATCGCTAGACGACAGGACTTACCACTTTCATCTACCGATGATGTCAGCCGGATGACTCCTTCATCCAACATCTGCCGATCGTTAGACGACAGGACTTACCACTTTCATCTACCGATGATGTCAGCCGGATGACTCCTTCATCCAACATCTGCCGATAGACTTCAGAACAACAATTCTGCTGTATTCCAAGAAAGCTCTAACTATCAAAGGATTTAAGCATTTTACTAAAACCAATCAGAGACAGATCAAATCATTGCATCACTTAAACCGCCTCAACAGATGGCCAAACCGATGCCTGAAAATGCTCCTCCAACCAGCCTGGTCCTCTTATTGGTCGGTAAACACACCTTCAGTAACTTCTTCACCTACATCACAAACTCATCTATTAGCCTAATGCTAAGCAAGTAGAGCATTGAATGAAATGAATTAATGAAGCAAAAATTTCCCTAAACATGCAATCTCTACTTTCTCATCTCAGTTGTATTCAAATTTGTTCTCTGTGGATCCCTCTGTACGATGGGAAAGTGGATCAGTCATCCCCCAAAGCATACATCCTCTGATCTCAATTAAGGGGCGGATTAATTCCCTTAACAGTTAACTGGTCTGATCCCCCTGTAGGATTGGGAAGTGGATCACTTTTCCCAAAACCTCAATCCTCTGTTCTCAATTAAGGGGCGGATTAATCCCCCTTAACAGTTGTTCTGATCATCCTGCTCACATTTACCATGCGTTTCATGTAAATTCATTTTCGTAATCTTTCAAAACATGATGCATGACAACTGGAAATAAACATACAAACATACATAAATCCTACTGTTTGTGATGTAGGCCCGAAGGCACAAACAAACTCTACTTACCTGGCTCCCTGGAAATCGCTCGGCTAAATGCTACTTCAGAAGCTCGCTCACCTAAAATCATAATAGTATATATATCAAACTTTCACTAAACTTCACAGAATCAAAACAGGAGTTTGAGGAACCAAATTTGAAACCCCACAACTCGTGTATTCTCAATAGTCGCTCAGCCCGAACCTACTCTAAATCACAACATTCCTCGAAACTCCTCACATTGTACTCCCTCAGCTATCTAACTACTAAAATCGCAAGAAAACAAGGAGGGCTTACCTAGGTTGAAGGAGAATCGGGCAGGAGAATCGCCTAGAGATTTCTGCCGTTCGAGCTGAAGACCGAAAGGGAAAGAAAATGAGTAGTGGTGGCGGCTACTCTAAACTTTTGCCTTAAATACCTTATCCACTTTCAAATTTGCCAATTACTCTTATGCCCTTACTTACTCATTCTTCAACCTAACCTACATTATACTAAAATTTCATTCATCGATTATACTTAATAGATTTATCTGTTATTTTAAATTTTTAATTAAAGTCGGGTGTTACACTAAGTCTTAAAAGTAAAGTAAAAGAGAACAAAGCTAGAGATGACTAATTCTTAAAAGAATGTTGATTTTTAACCAATATGTAACTGTTAACAGGATTCCGTAAAAGTAAAAATTTTTCAACTTGCATGTATTTCCACTTACTAAGATTTCTCATAGTTTTTAACTTGTGATGTAGGTGAATTTTTATTTGAGGAAGAAATAGCAGCGATTGAGAACCCTCCAGTGGCAAACGAGTATACAGATGAAGAAAATCTTGTTGATTTCGAAGAAAAAAATTTAAATTAATATGCTTTAAATTTCAAACGATATTTACTGTTTTATTTTAATTTAAGACTTTGAATAATTATGTTGAATTTTATTGATAAATAAAGTTTCATAAATTGTTTTAATTATGCGATGGTTTTCAAGGTTTTGATAAATTTATTAAAAAGCTTTCGCAAAATTAAAGTTTTCAATTAATATTTAAATTTTCAAATTATGATTTAGCGCTCAATTTCAAATCAATTTAGGGAAAATTTTAAAGTTTTCAAAATTAGGATTTCAAATTAGGAATTTTTCAAATTGGGGGGTTACACTAAGACATTACATACCTTTGTTACTCTCTCCAAATTGTGCTCTTGTAATCTCCCATTGAACAACCTTGCACCTTTCTTCAAGCTTTCTTCCTAGTTTGCCTCGAAGTAGTGGAGCAGATTCCCTCAGTTCCCTCGTATTTTCCAAAATTTCTAAAACTTTTGAAACTTTTTCCACAATTTAACCTTTCATTTATCTCATTCCATATTATTGGCACAAAGTAGCATTTTATGTGCCATGTTTTAATGAATTTGATAAATTTCGTCGATATTGATTCTATTAGGAGAAAAATACTTATTTACATGTTTTGTGCCCAACATATGCATTTTCCGGCCATTAGCCGATTAAACAAAAACTCAAAGCATTACAAAAGTCTTTTGTACTAAGAAAGAGGAAGAAACACATTTGCTGAAGAAAAGAAGAACTTCTTGCTAGAAGGAAATGTTGTTGAAGTTGAAAAGAGATTTATAATGGCGAAGATAAAGAAGATATTTTGATGAGAATCAATTCCAACTTGCTTAGATTGATTTACTTAAAAAACTAAATCAAATCGTTTTAATTTAATTAATTACTAATGCAAATATGGTAGAGGGCATGAAGAAGATAGAAAATACAAAGAGTTTAATCAACCAATTGAAATTATGTAATTAAATTATTATATGTCATAATATATGGATTTGATTTACAAAAATATTATTGACAAATAAATGTTAACTACGTCATAGTTGTAGAAGGTAGGTAGAAGCCGTAGAACCAAACCGTGAAGTTTGGTTTGATTCATGTACTTATATAGATTGAGACCAAATATAAGATAATGAAGAGATGTCAAAGGGACTTCTTACTTCCCGAACAGATCTTCCTACATCGATATATAAACGCTCAAAATATACAAGAAAGCACCAGAAATGACTTAGAACCAATATTTTATTATTTAATAAATTTTTCCGTTCTAATGTTTTATCCGAGAGTTATCAATATTTATTAAATTTGTTCATATCTAACGGAACTTTGTTGGATCAAATGACAAAGATATTGTTGAGAAAAATATGGCTTTTCCTGAATCAAATGCAAATTTGGCGGTTTATTTTTTATTTTGAATGCGAAAAATACTTAAACTAACTTAGAGATAGTATTAAACTTACCCAAATTTAACGGGTGATTTTGTACAAACTTGATCAAACTCAATCATAAACTTTTATATTTTAATAAAATTGGTATTTTTTTATTTTCAACTTAACCATAACTATGAATCGCGATTTGGTTCGGTTCGGTTCGATTCCTCCTCTCACCCAGATCCATTTTAGTTTCGTTTTTTATGAAACAATTGGGTCGCCCTTTTAGTTCGATTTGAGTTCGAAAGAGAAAGGTCTGGAATGTTATAGATGTGTGGTGGTTTATGTATGGTATAATTCCATAATAGTAATATTACAATGAAATAGTAATATGACACTTGAAACATAGTTTACTAGGTAGTGTATAGTGATAAAAAAGATTATGGACATCATATGAAATGAGACATCATATGCAATGGCAATATGTATCTCATACGATGATCGTATAATGAGTTGGAAGAGAGTTAAGAGTTTGAGTACGTCACAAGGCAAATTGTAGCAAGTGTTGGACATTGGACTTCTCTTGTTGGGCTTTCCATAAAGCTTATATTGTTGTTAACTATACTTTTCAGGAAGGGCAAGACAAAGATGGATGCACGGACGCATTGTATGTAGTAGACTACCCTGTCCCCATTTTGTTAATACTATGGTAAATTGACTTTTTTATCACTTTTTTTATGAATACATTATTTTTTGAGTAATCATCAAATTTAACTCCGAAGTATGAAGTATTTTCAATTGATACCTGAAACTTTCAATCGTTACTCTCTTTTTAGGAAAGTCATCTTGGCATCCAGCAAAATCAGAGTCAGTACGTTCAATTCTGCATACTCTGTTACTCATAGCGAGTCCCCTTAACTCTCCTAACGTCGAGCTAAGTGACTTCATAACCTTTGCGTAGTGATCCCACTAGAGCACCTTCTACTTCTCAAAGGCCATGAACTGTTTGTCTATGCTAATCAATTAGGGTTCTATACATATGTAAATGGTTTAATACGACTTGCTAATAGGAATTGACACATCAGAATTTAAGGGTTAGTAATGGACACCTTGTCGTTAACGTCCATCAAATTTTTTGTTAAACTCCGTTAAATTTCTCTCTGTCATCCTCCCCAATTCAAAAAGTTTATGTTCCAAAATTCATTATGACATAGCTTTGATAGTATTACATCTTGCTCCGATTTTAGAAATGGCCGTTGAAAATTTGAGGGGCGTGCTGCAACAAGGAGTTCTAGATCCCATCAACATGGTATCTTCAGAGTCATAATATTGTGGTGATGGGGCATCGACTCTTCCACAGGTGGTGATGGGGCATTGACTCTTTGGAGTCATAATCTAGATCCCATATAGATTATTACATGAATGCGATCAATTCATTTTTGAATCTCGATATGTGGAATTCCCTCAACACTGAGGAATTTTCTTAAAATCTTGTATAGACAAATATCTAGAAAAAAACTAATTGAAGGAAGAAGAGATTGAGAGAGAGCGAGCTACAGAGAGAGATAGATAGAGAGAGAGAGAGAGATTTAACAAAAAATCTAACGGATATTAGCGACAAAATATCTGTTGCTAACGCCTTAAACTATGAGGTGTCAATTGACGAAATTAAAAGTTTAACATGTCAATTGAAAATACCCATATATTTTCAAGGTCTATTTTGATAATTACTTATTTTTTAAAACTCTATTGAAGAAAGCCTGGTTGTGATATTTTGTTACTCTCTTCTCCCATTTAGGAAAACTTCATCTTACATCTCGTATGGGACAAGACATGACATAATCGATTGTGTAGACTTTGATTCATGTTTACTCAGTGGGATTGTAAAAATGGGTATTTTTATGTTAATTAAAGTTCACGTATTATATTTTATCGTTATTGAGGGTCAATATGTAATGGGTTCAATGGCCACATTAAATTTTTCAGTCAATTGGTCAAAATCGATAATTTGAAAATTTTTTGTGTCGTCAAAAAATGAGAAATTAATATTAAGTAATTAGAATTTACTTTGAGTAAGAAATGAACAACGTTAGCAGTTGTTACATAGAATTTTTCTTTAATTTAAATAAATTATTTAAATTAAATAAGTAAAGTGAATAATAAAAATTAAAATAAGAAAGCGTTTTAGAAACCATTGTTTTGGCGACAAAGGCGCCGCCGCAAGAAGAAGAGTGAGAGAGAGATGGAAGTGTGCAAATCGTCGCATTCCAAGACCGAGAAAGTGTTCGCTAGACAACGTGCAACAACTTTCGTGAATGAGCTTCGAGGGTAAGTTAGTTTCTCTCCTCTATTTTTGAGTTCAAAGTTTAGATTTTTGTGTTGGATTCGAATTTAGCTTGAAAACTCAAATCCTTTGGTTATTTGTGGATTATCTAAGTAGATTTAGAGTTTATGTAAGTTTGTTGGTCGATTGGGGGTGAGAAACGGTGAAGGGAAATGATTTTCGCCACTTTTCGTCACTAAAAATTGCAAATGTGTCGATCTTTGTGGAAGGCCAGTCGACACTTCGATCATTGTTGCAGAGCCAAATAAGTGTCGACTTCTTGGAGGGGTCTTTAGACCCTTTGAAGTGTTGATCGCTTTGGAGACCGGTCGACCGCATGCCTGACCTGAGAGGATTAAAGGGTCGACCCTATGGTCAAGGTGTTGACCCCTGCCCTGAGGTATCGACCGCTGGGGTCAGCGGTCGACCCTTGGTAGAAACTCGAGAAGAATAGGTGTCGACCACTAGATCCTTCAACTCACTGTCAACGATGAAGATTTTCTAACTATAATGTTAGTATTTATTTTGTAAGTTATCATGGAGGAACGTACTTCAAAGTTATCAAATTCATCAAATTAACTTCCAAACACCTTTTGAAGATTTTATAATAAAACATACGTGGAGATTCAAACACCAAAATATGAGATCTTTGGAACATTCCAAAACTATCAACAATCTGACCACAAACGGATATTTGGCATACTTGGAATCTTTTCAGATATTATATAAAAAATGTCATTTTTGAGGATTGTAACTGGCATCTCAAGGTTTTTAAAATATGATATAACGTAAAAATTAGGTATCATTTGATATGTCGAACAAGCGTAAAAACGAGATCTTTGTTTATTCAAAGAAGCCCAATGTCATTTTCACGGACTTGAAGCCCAAATGTCCTTGAAGCTAGACCAAAATTAACATAAACAAAGTGAACATGGTCGTTAAATCATATAAAAAATCTCCATGCAAAAACTATCTTTATCTTTAGTTTGAAAAAATTTCTTTATCTAGTTTCGATTAGAGATAGATCTAACTGAATCCTTTATTTTTCAAGTATTTTATAGTTTTTCTTTCCTTAGTAGAACTATATTTTATTTGGCGTATTTAAGCATCCCCAAAACATCAATGAATGCAGAGTTTATCGGGTAAAAAGAATCATTTTTTTGCGCAAGCAAAAGTAGTGCACTTGTACAAACTCACAATTTGCAAGTTGGAGTGCTCCTTTGGGTTGAAGGCATTCATAGAAGTTGGATGTTGTAATTAGGCGATTTTCCAGACCAACCTGTGTTGTTTCAATCATAACTCTAACGTCCAAACAAATTTAGATACAAAATTTAGAGGGTAATTTCTACACTTATAGTTCTTCGTGCTATTCAAAAATTGTGCAAAGATTTAGTCGTTTGGTCTATTTTTATTGAAGTCGAAGTTGCTCCATAAAATCTGTAAGAAAATAGTTTGTTGCGAAAAATTGTAACCTTTTCCGTTTGGTTCTGCGTCAATAGGGTGTCCAGTCAACCAATGGAAAAACTCGAGAAGGAGAGGAGTCGATCGCTAAGGTCGACTGATTGACCCATTGTAACGCCCCCGAACCCACCCCGGCTCGGTGCGCTACTTGGTTCACTTACCAGCTTTAAAATGAAGTTTAAATTAAAATCCGATAAAATTTTGACTCGATATTTGGGTTTTTCGAACCCTCGAAAATGGTTGGAAAACATGCATAAAATATGTGCCAAACGTGTTGGAAAGGCTCGGGTTAAAACATATTTGAAACGGGAAAATTTTTTAAAAAATCAAAGTTGGCACGCATGGGGCGCCACATGCGCGTATCTGGCGCGCGCTACCGCATGCGCGCTCGAGCGCACCACTCGGCCAAGAGGTGCCGATCGATCAAAAATCATGTAATCTGCCGATCGATCGGCGCTGGGCGCTGCGCGCGCGCCCAGCCCGGCTCCTGCGCACCCCACGCGCACCACCTTGACTCCAATCCATTTTTCTCCATTTTTCTTCAATCCACACTCAACCAAATCACCTAAATTTTACCCTAAACTTTTTCCAACATTTCCGGCTCCGTTACATGTAAAAATCTCGAAAAATCTACTTCAAAATGTCAGCGAAAACGTAAAAAAAAAAGTGAAAACCAATGCCGTTTACTATACGAAAAACCGAGCAACATAAGGTTTAAATTTTGTAAACCCCACAACATCAAAACAAATATCTATACAATAACTTCCAAAAACATCCACCAAAAGAGTTATAAAGCTCTCATCATTTCCACAAACAGAAATCTAAACTAAACTACTCAAAATACAAATCCCACATATCTCCCGAAGACCATGGTCGAGACGCCCCGACAAATACCTGCACCGGCATGCTCTGTGCGTCGCCGACTGCTCCTTAGTCCTGGGCTCCCTCAACTAGCTCACCTGCTACAACGTCACCACCTATACCACATAACACAAAACGTAAGCCTAATACTTAGGAAGTAGGGAATAATGCATGTACAAACAGAATGCACCCTCAACTCCTACAACAAACAGTTTCTAACTCTCGATTGTGTTCATTTTATTCATGTTTCATTAATCATTCACTTACATGTGTGAGTCAAGCGGATACCTATCCTATCAGGATGGTCACGCCTTGACCCAGCAGAGCTAGATCGGATGCACACATCGTGTTCACACACGGAACGACCATACACAATTATCTCCCATCATCGATCGAGGAACTCTATAGTACTTTCTCATAGCACGTTAACACCGAGGCAGTCCCACTCACGACATCTTATGTATTTTCAACCGTGTATCTCTTGTAGAAACCTCCCGAATTGCCATCTTTCAGGCACTACTTCGCGACGAGGCGACTCCACCGAGGCTACCTGCTCGATCGTCAACCTAACAAATAGGGAAACTTACTTAGTACCAACCTAAGAAATTCTAAAGAATTACTTGAACTAAGATTAACCACAAATAAACTACTTTGAAGTTTAAAACCCTCAAACCAGATTTTTCCCACATTTTCCTCCATCCAACTTCAATTGGTCATAACTTACTCCTTTCTCAATGGATTTAGACGTTCCACCTCATTCCGTAAACCTCTACACGTTTACTATCCATTGAAACAACCAAATTTAACAACCAAACAAGTTGGCGAATTCGAAACCCTAAAAACAGAATCGGCCTCTAATACACTAAAACCCGGTTTTTGCACAACTTCAATCCCTACTCCAATCTAACCCTAAAAATAATTTAAACTAATCTATCTAACATCTAAACCATAAAAAATAAGAAGAGAACTAACCAATTAAACCAAAATTCGAACTCCTCTGTTAGGGTTTCCCAAACCCTAACCAAACTCCACCAAAACTCCAACAAAACATCAAAAACCACTTCTCATTGCATATAACCAAAAACCCACTTAAACTAACCTTGATTTCCTTGCTAATCTTGATGGAAATGGAGGAGAGGAAAGCTTCAATGGCTGAAATTTTCGTGGAGGGCAAAAGGGGAGAAGAAGATAGTTCTTGTTCTTTTTAACCTCCACTTTACCATTTTATAAATACCACTTTTCTCTTTTGAATTTTACCACCAAATTCACCAAATTTATAAAACAACCTCCCTTTTTCTCTTCCCACATAAACCAACATGGAGGCTCTCTCCTTTCAATCCCTAACCCTTTCTTTCAATACTTAACACTTTATTTCTTCCTATTGGTCCATAATTTCTATTGACTTTTCAAACTTCTTTAGTCTTATGACTTTTCAACACTCTTGTCTCATCCTTTCCTTCATTCCAACGTTGAAGCTTTTATTTCCTTCCCCTTTTGTTCACTTTTAATTACCTTTAAGCCAATTCAACTCAACCCCAATTTCTAACCACTTAAATCTAGGGTTTCCTCTTAACTTTCTCTTCCAATTTCACTTCTCTCTCAAAAACTTAGGAGATCTCTATTAACTCTCATAACATACCCTAAACTAGGGCTATGCACGCTATAGAAAATTTCTGGGTGTTACACCCATGCTGGGTTTGGTTGATCGCTTGTGAGTTTTGGTCAACCGAACGGTCTTTTAATTATAAAAACTTTTGTTGAGTGAGATAATAATGACCTTGATTTTGTGTTTATAACTCCAAGCATCGGCGAAGTTTGCGACAATTTATAGTGTTTTGATTTAAGTTCCTAGTCCTGTTATAAAACTCACCCATGATTTTTGTTTTAGTGTTGAGTGAAATATTCATGACCTTAATTTTGTTTTAGGCTCGGAAGAGTTTGTGGAGTAAGAGCTGCTACTAGAAATGGTAGCCCCAATTAACAAGAAAAGAAATCATTGTTAAGGTAGAGATTTTGTTTTTTTCATTGTATTGCAAAGTTTTCAAAACTCTATTTTGTTGAGTTGTCACCTATGAAAAACCTGACAGAGGGTCTGGTTGCCAGTACATCAGCATTTCTACGTATATGTACGTATGTTTTTTACGTTTACCATTGATGGATGATATTTCGTATTTGTTATGATATATATACTAGAGGATGAATCCTCTTTATACTTTATACGGTTTAAGTATCAAAGTATCATGAGGCTATCTCAACACATCTTCTGCTACGTGAAGATATTTTATTTGAACGTTATGAAAATAGATAATTGTGCGGTGATGACGGACTCTTTTGGTTTCGAATCTCTAAACCTGATCAGGGTGTGTTAGATTTATTATGATTTTACGGGTGGTGTTGATGCCTGGTCTTCGGATTGCTGGCCACTCTTGTGACATCGCTGGATCTTTGGATCGCCATCACCTTTTATTTCATTCAAACTCATGAGGTGTATCTAGTTTTTGGATAGCCGCCTTTCTGTGTTAGTGTGCCAAATGAGTTCTTGTGCGACCCTTCTTTTTCACTGAAATGATTTGAAATGAAAAGTACAATGATGACCTATTTTTAATATAGTTGTCTATATATACAATAACGTTTTGATTGTTGCCTCATCGGTGGCTCGTAGAACATGTTTTTCTTAAAACGATGAAAATAGATTTTCTTTGGAACGATGTTTGAAAACCATTTGAGATCTAATCATGTTTTGAAATGAAAGATAAATTTTTTTTACATGCATTGCATTTAGTATAAGTTTTTTTATTGATTTAGTCATTCACCTCAAACGACACTCCCCTTTCTAAGTTTAGATAAGAGCAGTTACTTGCAGTGGTTCTAAGACTTTCCCTATTCCTTGTTTTTCCTTTGTGTTATTTGAGTGATTCCTTAAATTTCTGGTGATGACTAAATCATTTTGGTTTATATATAAGTTGTTTGGATTCAATTATGGATATTTAGACCATGTTAAACTGTTATTTAATTATCGCACTATAATGTCTGTAATCATTGTGTAGACTCTTAGACTTTGATTTATGTTCAATCATTCTACTATGAACCAAGCTTTGAGGGGCGATCAGGTTCTCTTCGAGGACTGCGTCGTCTGACTCGGCATTCGTTAAGCCCGTCTATGGCTCGTGACAGGATTGACTCTGAATTTGTTAGTGATGAACGTCTTGGTTCAATGTCACATTATGAATGGATTGAAGAATCTATTTTATAGGAGGCCGTGATGGTCTAAGTTAGAGAGAATGGGTAGTCATACTGGCCAATGGGTTTTATTGAAGATGGATTTCTTGTTGTCAAAAGTAGCTCCCCCTCAGGGCGGCCATTCTTCCGGGGTTCGACCGTGAAGAGTACAAGCCATTTATATGCTCTCTGTTTTCAAGTATACTTCATTTATATTCAAGGCATTGCTTACCAAGCAAAAAACTAAGTAGAAGATGTCGATCTAGGATTTGTATATCAAGATGTCTCCTCATTGACAACTTCACCTTAAGAAACATCACATTGGATGCGTGCATAATGTTGATACTATACTCTACTACCCATGCTCTATCAAGGTTTTCATTGCAGTTTTAATCATTTCAATCACTTCAGCAGGAAAAGTCTATTGGCAATTCTCTATTCTTGTCTATATTCATTACAATAACTTCAAATTCAACAGTTCAAAATTTGGTCAATCGAGCCAATTAGATTCTTTAGTGATCGGAAATGTCTATTGCCAATCTCTATTCTTGTCTACATTCATGACATTAACTTCAAATTCGACAGTTCAAAATTTGGTCAATCGAGCCAATAAGATTCTTTAGTGATCGGCTTAATCTAAATCACTAAACGAGAATTGATATCTTATATTTAACAACTTGAGAATCAATCTTTTAGCTCCACTCACATGTAGGCTGCTTCTTGTTTTCATGCAGTCGATACTTCAATGACTGCAAAAAGACTATTCTCTTCGTTTCATTTTAACCATAAAATGCTGTGGTTCTCCCATAATTTCTCTGCCCAACTAAGCTAAACATGGTTGCTCACTAAGAGTTGTTCCATTCCAAACCTGCAACAACATCAATGGTTATATGGAGGCAATTCCACGCTTTCAGCAAAGATAAAGTTTCAGCCACAGAGAATCATACAACCTATCAATAACCATTTCGAATTTTAAGTCTTCTTCAGCCATAGATTCATTTGAAAAGAAATTATGGTATTATTATTGCAAGCCGGAATTAATTCGCTTAGGATGCTTTATTTTTCCATTCAACAGATCAGACTTCGAATGCATTAAATCAATCATATCACCTCAGTAATTGCAACTTACCAACATAAGATAATTTACGTCACATCAAATCTGTTCAGCAAAAATTAGCTGAACATTGATCTTCATCAACTTTACCAACTGCCTCGAGTATTGACGAGTACGTGATAAGATCATATTCAAAACCTTTTAGATTCATCTCTTTCATTAGTCTTGCAGCCTCTTCAAACAACCCAGCTCGGCTGAGACAGCTTAGAACAGTGTTGTAAGAAACTGAATCAGGTTGAGTTTTAGAATGTTTCATTTTTCCAAACATTTCCATGGCTCGCTTGGGGCCACCTGTCCTAGCCAAGCCATTTAGTATAATATTGTGTGAGTTGATGTCTGGTAGGCAACCATTTTCTTCCATATTTCTGAGCAAGGAATGGGCCTCATCTACCATGCCAGCTCTTACCATCCCTGACATAAGTGCATTATATGCATAAACATCTGGGCTGCACCCAAGTTTCTTCATTTCATCGAAAAGATCCACAGCTTCATTTAGCCGACCACATTTTCCAAAATGCTTGATCATCACGGCGTAAACCCGTGGACTTGAGCATCCACAATTTTCTATCAGCTCTTTAAATAATTCGCTAGCAGCTTCATAACGTTTTGCTTTCCCAAGGCAGTTGATCAGACTGCAATAGGCAGCTGGACATGGAGAAAAACCCTTTTCGTCCATCTCTTCGAGAAGTAGCAATGCCTTCTCAACTCTATTGGTTTTGCAAAAACCATCAATGAGGATAGAATAAGTGAATGAGCTTGGAGTGAGACCATTTGCCTTCATCTTCTCGAACCACAAAGAAGCCTCAGAAGCTGGAGCTTTGCATTCGAATAAAGCTTTAATAACAGTATTATATGTCACAACATTCGGAACACACTTGAAAGTCTCCATTTTATCAAAAAGCTTTAGAGAATCTTCCAAACGACCTGCCTTGCCAAAGATATTGATTAAATTATTTAGCAGCACAACATCAGGCAAGCAGCCTTCTTTTAGCATATTTATGAACATACTATATGCATCATCAACACTTCCAATTTTCCCTATCCCCTTTATTAATTCTGTATAAGTAAAGACAGTTGGAGTACAACCCTTCTCTTTCATTTCCTCGACTAAACTCAGGGCTGTCTCACACTGGTTTAACTTAAAATAAATTCCTAATAGAGTAGTGTATATCTTTGCATTAGGTTGTAAGCCATTCTCCTTCATCTCTTCATACAATCTGATGGCATAATCATAGCGCTCGAGTTTTCCATAGGACGATATGAGTGCACTGTATGTTACCGTATCTGGTACACAATTTCCTTCTTCGCACATATCGTTATAGAGCTCGTGAATCTTTTCGTGGTATCCTTCTCGCAAAAGCATCAAGATCATGGAATTGTAAGTGCCCGCTGTTGGTTTGCATTTACGATCTTTAATCTGGTAGAAGACAGATAAAGCCTTGTTTACCATCTTACTCCTTCCCAAGATTATCACAATTTCAGATAATTCAGATGGTGCTATTGTACAAGTACTTCGAACCATGTCCTGGATTGTCTTCCACATTTCACCTACCAGACGGGCTTCCTCCAAGCAACAAATCAAAGCCATGAATGTAGTGGAATCATGCTTGAAATTCCTTCTCTTTCCAGCCCACTTGAAAAACTGGATCTTTACATTTACCTCTACGTCAATATTCAGAACATCACGAACTAACCGATGATCTACTTTCAGCTTTAGGACTTCCAATGCCTTCTCAGCATCAGGACCCCACTTAAATATTTTCAAAATCCTTATAAACCTCTCATCCAATGCCCTAACTGAAACGCCCTTCTGTAATGTCTTCCTGCTCGAGAGAAAGTTGTGTTCTTCATCATTAAGACGAGGCAAACTAAACATTCGGACTATCTCATTTTCTGCAGAGTTCAAAAGAGAAAGAACCGTTAAAACGAACATTGAGTTAACAAATATACCAACTTAGTTCCAAAGAAAGAAATCCAACACAAAACCCATAAGTGAAACAAGTTCCATTGAAATTCCCCAATTTCAGCACTTGATGTACTCCACTAAAGCATAATTCCCCGTAGCTTACCCGTTTGTTTAATTCTATCACAGAGTTGTGGCAGAGTCGTTATTTGTCGTTTTGAAGCAATTGACATCCACCACATACTTGACCGAAGTATAACAATGCTGACGAAGTCCAATGATGGATGTAAGACAAGATCATGAAATTGCGACCAAAATAATTTTCCGAAAGGAACAACCAATTTGCATATACATTTCAAGCATAGAAGATCTCCTACAACATATATACAAATAAAAACCCAATCAGATAACATCCTAAAAGAGAAGGAGAGAAAGGTGGAAGAATGTGCTTACTGGAAATGTCACATACAATGTGGAAAAGAAAAAGATTTAGTGAAAACAGTGGAGGTGAATCCGCTCAAAGTTCAAATCCCTTAAGAAATGCCTAGATTTAGTGCAAACTAACGGCAGTAAACTTGCAGCTATTACTGTGCAATTGATCAGCTATCCCCTATTTCGCTACTGCTAAAACTAACAAACTTACCAAGTGAAGATAGATGACTACATTCCACAGTTTAGAAAAACAAACCAAATAACACTTACAATCAAATTGGTGTTAATGTGCAGAGGATTTATAATTCATTCATTCATCTTCCCATTGTTCTATTAGTCTTCCTCCTCGCTCTCAACCACTACACATAAGATCATGAAGAAATTGGCACTATTATGGAGTGGATTATCAAGTATGAGCACAAGTTGGACACATTGCATGTACCCAGCGTCTTCCTAATAATTTACAATTTGCAACAGAAATAAAATTGTATTTCGAAAGATAGAAATTTTACTTCCATAAATATCTATTGCTTGACGAAAACTTTATCTGATTCTTCAGCATCATTTTTCTCATCGTCCAACCATACAATAAGCCTCCTCTTGAATGATTTCTTGGCCGTACAAATGGCACAAAATCTATGAAAAATATGGAGCATCAGCTATGATCATCAATGAGCATCAACAAAAATTATTATAAGACAAAGAGGAAGTAGGAAGTGCCGACCCGACTGTTCCTGGTGGCTCTGTGACTGCGCAAATACTCGAGGCGACTAGCAAGAGGTGACCGGCGAACACTGGAGGAGACGAGAGGCGATTGGCGATTGTGTCATATGCGACACCGTTCTACCTTTCTATGTCTTGGTGACGTGGTAGGAGTTAGGGCTGAAGACAATTTAGATGAAGAAATAGAGGGAAGAAAGGCTGCTGATTCTCCTTCTCTGTAACTTCTAGCTTTCCCCTATTTCCTCTTCTCCCTCCGTCTCCATTTCTCTTCTGTGATTTCTATCGTTGATTTCTACTACTCTTCATTACTTCCTCAGTTGAGCAGACGACGGTGAGATTGTGAGGGACGAGCGGACAGAGGAGGACTAGGGCCAAAATTAAAATGTGGTCGGTTCAGTTTTTTCCTTAGGTTTTCACCTATAAACCATGAACCAAACCGAACCAAAATCTATCAATTCTTAAAGTGCAGAATCGATCGGTTCTTACCTGTGGTGTTCAATTTGAATTTTATAGTTTTGGTTTGGTGTGTCTTACTTGTTCTACTAATTGACTTCTCAAGCTAGAATAATACTACGTTTATTCTTTTATTCTATTTTTTTAAAGTACTTGATGATGTGTCAAATATTGATTGACGCAATTAATGTAACAAATTATAGATAATTAATTTATTACATTAATTACACAAATCATTATTTAATATGTCGACAAGTTTTTTAATAGAGCATAGTAAGAAAGTAATAATAACATTATTCATCATGATATCAGTTTTAACCTTAAGGTTTCATTGGAACAGTTAAACAATTTGGATAGAAACTAAGAACATAAGGCCAAGCATTACCCAAATCACCATTTCTATACTCGAGATCATTAATCATCACAAAGAATTTCTTTGAATCATAGATTGGACAATTTCAAAAATGACATAGTACTCAGCATATAGATTGGGTCCTTTTGAGGTAGATTAATCTAACAAAAGTAACCATCTAATTTAGAAAATATTAGTGAATTACAATAATTTATGATTGTTCTTGCCACAAAAAACATGAAAGTATATGATAGTAAATATTTTGATTTTTAAAAATTACAATTGCACAAATATGTAATGCACGTGTGTGTCGTCATGTGATATATGTCCACGTCGTCATGCATATTATTTTTTTAAAATATAAGTAAGTGCTATAAAAAAACATTTGGTGCAAATATTATGTTACTCTAAACGAATAATTCAATCGAGTATAATGGTAAAATTAGAAAATGTTGCTACTTTTCTTGGACTTAATGCCACCATCGTCAACTTTGAAAGACATCATCAGTCAAATGTCATTACATTCGTCAATTGATTGCTAAGTAAAAAAAAAGTTGACAATACAAAGAAATTTAGAGGGTATTATCAAATTTACTCTCAAACTATAGGAAGATTAACAAACTCAACCTTAAAGTATTTTTATTAACAAAATCGCCTTTAAAGTATGATTTTGTTAGCAAATTTACCCTTGACGGACGACCGGTCTTAGTTTTGCACGTGGCCCAACACATCTCTTCTAGATTGGGGGACCACTCTAGAAGGAACGGGTGCCCGTTCTAGAAGCAATGTGGGGAACAAAGGTTTGCTCTCTAAGAATGGGGGTGCCCGGTCTAGAGGAGCGGCCGCTCGTTCTTCGAGATCAGGTGTCCATTCCCCGATATTGTAAATAGAACGGATGCCAATCGACTGTGAACATGGTTGGCTACCCTAGAAAACATACCAAACGCTGTCAGATTCACTTGAAATGTTTACCACTCAATCAACATATCATAAGAATATAGTCTGCAAAGTTTCGTGATTTTGCAACTTTACGATTTATTATAATTGTTTACACAGTTTTTACGAAAATAATTGTAATAAACGTACGAATGTTGAAAACTCATGAAACTTTGCAGATATTAGTGAAAATGTAACGACCACAACCCTCTCTGGGCTGTCACAGGACTTACCCTAACTTGACTTTGACTTAGACATTTTTCGAGCTCTTGAAACATTTAAAACGAGGTTAAAACCATTTTTCGATAAAACACTGCCTCGGTTTTCGGGTCTTACAAATCCTTTAAAATACGTGGGGGACGCTTGTAAAATATGTTTAAAAAGTATCGTAAAAGGTCAGGTTGAAACGTGTTTTGAAAATTCAAATTTTTAAAAAATTCATTTTTGAGTCACATAAGGCACGGCCCGCGCGCGCGTAGCTTAGGTAGCGCGTGCCTCATCTCCCTACGCGGGTGCCGATCGATCTGCACCCGCGTAGGGAGATTAGGCACGCGCGTGCGTCGCTTAGGCAGCGCGTGCCTCATCTCCCTACGCGGGTGCCGATCGATCGGCTGGGCGCCAATCGATCGGCTGGCAGCGCGCACCCCGCACGCCCCTTTCTTTACTTCACCATTTTTTTCCACTTTTCTTCATTCCTTTCATTTACATTTCACCCATAAACTTATTTCAAACATTTCTAAACATAAAATACTTCAACCCTCAAAAACCCGACTCAAAACGGAACTCGAAAATGCATCCAAAAACGTATTGAAAATTCACGAAAAAAAACTGCATGGATCGCTCTAAAAACCGAGCATATCCCTACAAGTTTAAAAACATCCAAACAATTCCAGTATATTTTCCAAATAAAGACTTCACATTCTAGACGTTCTACTACCACAACATGCACATCAAAACTCGACTTTTCATACATTTTCTAGTAAACTTTCCCATCCACATACATAAACATTGTCATACATTCTCCCATCACATTTCTATACACATACCTAAACTTTCCTAATCACTTTCAAACAAAATAGACACCTACACATACTAACCACAGTAGGAATCGCCCTAACAATGTTGTCGGGATGCCGCCATGGTCGTACTCCTCCAACCGCGTCCGTAATCCTAGCGTGCTCGTGTAATCTCACCACGTTGCTCTTCCTCACCTACATCACAAAATTCAAACTATAAACTTAATGCTTAGAAAAGTAATGCATATATGAATTTAAAACATTTCACTTAACATAAAGCGGTTTCTACTGTTTCAATCATATATAAACGTTTCGTTTCAGTTTCTACCGTTTCTATCATTTCTATCGTACATACATGTAATCCTTTACCAATGGAGGGTGGATTAGTTTCTCCATCTCTAGGCATTCCACAACTACATCTGAAGGGTGAACCACTTCCTTCAGACATTACACATTTACATGGTTGTAGTTTCTACGTTCTACTCGTGAAAACACATGCTCGAAACATTTTCGTATATTTTCTAAAACATGATGCATAAACTAAACATACGTAAAACATGCAATCAATCATAACATTCTGTGATGTAGGCCAAAAAGGCAACACGTATGCATACACTACTTACCTGGCGTCCTTAGCAACTTATCTCGATTTGAACTCTTAACCGTGGAACCTGAAAAACCTAACATAATAAACGTTGCATCAGCACTCGCTCGGCATAACTAAACTCTCATTTTCATAAAAACAACACAAGTGCATTTAATCCTTTATCAATATGTTAAAACATAATTCTCACGTCCATAACTAAACCTCAAGTCCGTAAAAATTTCAGAGTTCAATTCCAACATAACTCTTATCCAAATCTATTCAACTATTCATTCAGGCAATTTATCGAACACTTCACGTGCACATTTTCAATCACAATTTCCTCTCTAATCCGGCATCCGATTTCAACAATTCAAATGCCCATACGTCACCCATAACGTCTACTTTAACATGTCATCGCAAATTATCAAGCCACACTTAACAATTAAGCCTAGAAATTCTGAATTCCAATATCCAATAAAACGATATTTCTAACCACCAATTTCAACCTAACTATCGATAAAAACTCTTAATCTACCATCGAAAGTCACAATTACAGTAAATTTATCAATTTCTAACCTAACCCGATAATTTCTCACAAAAACCCAATCGAACCTTAACGAAAAACAACCCTAAAACTAAAACAAAACGTGCCTAATGCTTAGAGCTTACCGAGAGTGTTGATTTGTCGAAGAAAACGGAAGAAAATTAATTTAACTTGCAAATTACCTTTTTGCCATTTTGTTCAATTCTTTGCTTAATTTGTTATTTCGTCTATCGATTTGGTTTTTCCGAAATTTTCTTATTTCTCATAATATTCCAACATACTCCTAGGGTTCTAACAAAACTTTCCGTTCATAAAACGAGCTTAATTTATTATTTTTACGAATAAAACACTAATAACGAAAAATCAAAAGTACAAAACTCGAAACTCTTAAACCGGAAATTTCGGGCGTTATAGAAAAATCACTTTAACGCAAGTGCATATATTGCTAACAAAGTAAAAAGGAATAAGTACAAGTCGAATCCACGAGGATAAAATTATTAAACTTTAAGTCTAAGTAAAACAAATTTAATTTATGATAAATGATCGGGTGATATGAATTAAGTAGAAATTTAAGAATAAAATAGAGTGCAAACAAACAGATGAGAAAGTAAAAAAAAGAACATATTGGTCAGGGTCGATTTCTTAGTTACGCATATTCCGCTACTAAAGCTACAGATTGCTACAACATTCGTTCGAACAATAATAATTTTGTAATAACCAAGGTTCTTTTGAATTATTTGGTGGTTTGTTTTATTTTTCTCTTCAATTTATAGAAAGAGTGAAAACAATAAAAATCTCAGTGACATACTATTTTATGAGCTATACAATTTAAATAATAACTTTGTAAAATTTAATCCGTATAAATTATTATACATCTAACAATTCCTACATTTTTCTCATTACGATAAGAATATGTGTAATCAATTTTGTCTGTCGACATAAATCGAATTTAACCATTATCATCATAACAATTTATTCAAACAAAAGTAAGCAATTGTAACAAACAATAAAATTCTTGTAACAAATATTTTCCCCCGTAACTAAAATAAACTCTTACCTCATAAAAGTAATAGACATAATCATATTAATCATAGACATCATATATTCAAAACTAGAAAAATATAATTAAACTTCTATGAGATGCAATGTTGTGCGATATTGTAGGAATGCGCCGTTCTTTCTTCTTCTCTGAATTTCTTTCACTTCAGCCCTTTTGGGCCTTGTGTTTGGCTCTCAATGTCTCCACTCTTCTCTAGCTCTCTATTTAAAAGTTTTTTCCAATTTTTTCTCTCTTTCAGATTTCTATTTTCAATTCAAAATATATTTCCTTCTTTTGTGGGATTTTATCCCAAGAATCTTCTTTATCAAACTCCATGTCTATGCCAATAATTCTCTTCCCAAGATTTGGATCATAGAGCTTGTAGCCTTTGGATCGTTGATCATAACCGATGAAGATGTACTTCTTGCTTTTATCATCAAGTTTTGTTCTCTTGATCTGAGACATGCACATAAGCGATACTTCCAAACACTCTCAAATGGGAAGCACTTGGTTTTCTTCCACTCTATGCTTCTTAAGATGTTTTGTCCGACAAACTTCTCGTCGAACATCTATTTGATAGGTATACAGCACAATCAACAGCTTCTGCCCAGAACTCTTTCAGCATCTTCTTAGATTTCAGGATACTTCTCCTCATATTGAGAATTGTCTGATTTTTTCTTTTAAGTACGCCATTTTGTTGAGGAGATCTTGGAGCTGTCAAGAATCTTTGGATGCCATTTTCTTTACAAAACTCATTAAACTCGTTAGATGTAAATTCATCTCCTCTATTCGATCTCAAAGTTTTAATGAAATACCCACTTTGCCTTTCTACATATGCTTTAAATTTTCTAAAAAATGCAAAAAACTTAAGATTTCTCCTTAAAAAATAAACCCAAGTTTTTCTGTTGAAGTCATCAATGTAGAGAATGAAATACCATTTTTTATCAAACGAGAGAGGCTTCATCTGTTAGCATAAATAAGTGAAGTGGTTTAGTTGCTCTTGATGCCGTCTTTTTGGGAAAACTCTTTCAAAATTGTTTGCCAACAAAAAATCTTTTGCATAACTGGTCTGGTTTATCAATGGACGACAAACCCTTCAACATCCTTTTATGGCCCAATAACTTTAGGCCATCAAAATTGAGATGGCCAAGTCTCAAGTGCCAAAGTCATGACGTGTCCTTCACACAAGCCTTCAGACATCGAGCAACGTCGGTTTGAATATCCAGCAAGAACAGTCTATTTTTCATCATTGGCACCTTCACGATCAAATTTCTTCTATCATATTGAAATAGGAGACTACGATCCTTCATGTGAACTTCGTAGTTTTCCCCCAAAAGTTGTCCCAAACTCAAAATGTTGCTATTCATACTCGAAATATAGTAAACATTACTAATGAGTTGATGATCACCATTTTTCATACGAATTAAAATCATACCTTTGCCTTCGATTTGAACTTTGGAGTTATCTCCAAATGTGAATAATTCAATCATCGAGTTGTCGATCTCCATGAATTTTCTCTTGTCACCACACATGTGATTGCTTACCGCATTGTCAAGATACGATACGTTGTTTTTTCTTCCTTCTCATTTTGTCAACAAGAAACAATGTTTCCTCTACTTCTTAGTTTTGTGCATAATTTGTCATTTCTTTGAAATTTTGAAGACTTTAACAATCGCGAGCATATTGTCAGTGCTTTTTGTGACGACCCCAATCCCATCAGGGCAGCCACGGACTAGTCGTGACATACATTTACTTAATCACCGTTCATTGACATAAAATTTTTCACTTTTCTCTTTAACACTTTAAAGAACGGACTTCGAACGATCTATCCTCATCTATCGACATTTAAAACCTAACTTAAAATGTATGTAAAACAACTCATTTAGGGTCGAAAAACATCATTTTAAACTTGGGACCCAAAGAAATATGGAGGGCGTAAGCAAGGGGTTCGCCCTACCATCGGCGTGTGCGCCCCCCGTGCGCCTTGAGCACTAGCCGCACGCGCACGGCTTGCGCCTCTTGCGCCTGTGTCGCGCGCACCATGCGCATATCGACCATCACCCCGTGCACCACCATGCACCCTCTGGTGGACCACCCCGCACACACGTCGCGCGTCCTCTGGCAGACCATGCTTCGAACACGTTGCGCGCCACCGCACGACCACTGTTAGGCCACGGAGCACGCCTCGCGCACCTACCGCTCGACCACAACGCACGCCTCGTGCTCACTGTGCCTCGTCGCGAGCATCGTGCGGCTACTGCTCGGCCACGACACACGCCTTGTGTGCACCGCGCCTTGCCGCGCGCACCGCGCGCCTACCGCTTGGCCACAGCGCCCGCCCCGCACGCACAGCGCCTACCTGCCGCGCGCCTGATACCCCACGAGAACGGATCCATCGGCCCTCTCGCTGATGCATCAGCACCCTCTCGGGTGTCAAGCCTTCTTCTTCAAAGTTTTAGCCGATCCATCGGCCAAAAGCGCCGATGGATTGCAGTTTTTTTTTTTTTTTTTTTTTTTTTTTTTTTTTTTTTTTTTTTTTTTTTTTTTTTTTTTTTTTTTTTTTTTTTTTTTTTTTTTTTTTTTTTTTTTTTTTTTTTTTTTTTTTTTTTTTTTTTTTTTTTTTTTTTTTTTTTTTTTTTTTTTTTTTTTTTTTTTTTTTTTTTTTTTTTTTTTTTTTTTTTTTTTTTTTTTTTTTTTTTTTTTTTTTTTTTTTTTTTTTTTTTTTTTTTTTTTTTTTTTTTTTTTTTTTTTTTTTTTTTTTTTTTTTTTTTTTTTTTTTTTTTTTTTTTTTTTTTTTTTTTTTTTTTTTTTTTTTTTTTTTTTTTTTTTTTTTTTTTTTTTTTTTTTTTTTTTTTTTTTTTTTTTTTTTTTTTTTTTTTTTTTTTTTTTTTTTTTTTTTTTTTTTTTTTTTTTTTTTTTTTTTTTTTTTTTTTTTTTTTTTTTTTTTTTTTTTTTTTTTTTTTTTTTTTTTTTTTTTTTTTTTTTTTTTTTTTTTTTTTTTTTTTTTTTTTTTTTTTTTTTTTTTTTTTTTTTTTTTTTTTTTTTTTTTTTTTTTTTTTTTTTTTTTTTTTTTTTTTTTTTTTTTTTTTTTTTTTTTTTTTTTTTTTTTTTTTTTTTTTTTTTTTTTTTTTTTTTTTTTTTTTTTTTTTTTTTTTTTTTTTTTTTTTTTTTTTTTTTTTTTTTTTTTTTTTTTTTTTTTTTTTTTTTTTTTTTTTTTTTTTTTTTTTTTTTTTTTTTTTTTTTTTTTTTTTTTTTTTTTTTTTTTTTTTTTTTTTTTTTTTTTTTTTTTTTTTTTTTTTTTTTTTTTTTTTTTTTTTTTTTTTTTTTTTTTTTTTTTTTTTTTTTTTTTTTTTTTTTTTTTTTTTTTTTTTTTTTTTTTTTTTTTTTTTTTTTTTTTTTTTTTTTTTTTTTTTTTTTTTTTTTTTTTTTTTTTTTTTTTTTTTTTTTTTTTTTTTTTTTTTTTTTTTTTTTTTTTTTTTTTTTTTTTTTTTTTTTTTTTTTTTTTTTTTTTTTTTTTTTTTTTTTTTTTTTTTTTTTTTTTTTTTTTTTTTTTTTTTTTTTTTTTTTTTTTTTTTTTTTTTTTTTTTTTTTTTTTTTTTTTTTTTTTTTTTTTTTTTTTTTTTTTTTTTTTTTTTTTTTTTTTTTTTTTTTTTTTTTTTTTTTTTTTTTTTTTTTTTTTTTTTTTTTTTTTTTTTTTTTTTTTTTTTTTTTTTTTTTTTTTTTTTTTTTTTTTTTTTTTTTTTTTTTTTTTTTTTTTTTTTTTTTTTTTTTTTTTTTTTTTTTTTTTTTTTTTTTTTTTTTTTTTTTTTTTTTTTTTTTTTTTTTTTTTTTTTTTTTTTTTTTTTTTTTTTTTTTTTTTTTTTTTTTTTTTTTTTTTTTTTTTTTTTTTTTTTTTTTTTTTTTTTTTTTTTTTTTTTTTTTTTTTTTTTTTTTTTTTTTTTTTTTTTTTTTTTTTTTTTTTTTTTTTTTTTTTTTTTTTTTTTTTTTTTTTTTTTGGCAGGCGCCTGTTTTGCGCCAGTGCTTGGCCGATGGATTGGCCAAATGCGCTGATCCATTGGCAGGGCAGGGCAGCGCGCCCCTCTGCCGCTCCTGGAGCCTTGCGCGCGCTGCGCACCCAGCTGTGCGCCTAGCACGCCTATGGCGTGCGCCCAGCGCACCCCTTCTTTCTCCTTTCCCTTTTTCCTTTGCTTTTCGTCACTTTTTGTAACACCCAGCATTTTTGCCTATGTAATAATTCCCCGAATATGTAAGCGGAATTTCTTCGATATTAATGCAATGATTGTTTTTAATAATATTGTCGATGTGTTTAATCGAACGAGGGTGATTCGTGAGACCGAATCGATTAACTAAATAATGTTTTAGTTAAAAACCAATGGAAGGGCAAATTAGGAAGAAATTAAGGTTGGTGGGAGAAATCAAATGGATGATTGACACTTGGCAAACTTGTGGAAGAAGACAAGCCATGTATCCCATTTCCTTCTCTTCCTCCTACGTGAGACATTTCCCTCTCTGCTCTCTTTCATTTTCCTCTCTGCTTCTCTCTTTCGATTGAAGAAAACCAACGCAAGGAGTTTCTTCCTTCTCTGATTTTCCTCCTGCTTTTCGGTCTAAGGTAATCATCTTAGATAGAAAACGATTTTAGTTTATTTATTTGCTAGTTTCGTGAGGTTTAGGGTTAATGTCCGTTTATGCATGCTATAGGTTCGTGAGCCACGGTGCTCGTGCGTTCAAGCTTGCTGCATTTCGGACCACAGGTAAGTTCATGCATCTACGTTGGCCCTTAAGGCCCTACAACTCGGAGGTACTAAGGTCTGGTTCGGGTAGATAGGTTTTAGGTTATGTTTTAAGTTAAACGTGTTTCCGTTATATTCTGTTTCCTGTTGTATTCATTCTGTCATCTGTGAATGTTAAGTTTAAGCATTTCACTTATTCATGCATACACGTTTCCTGTAAAATCATGCAAATGTTTTCAGCACCGGTTTTGAAGTAAGTAAGATAAAATCCTGTAAAGAAAATGTATGGTTAAGTGTGGACGAGGACTGGCATCCTGTCAAGTACTCCTGTTATGCCCTGAAAGTGGCATGTACATCCTGTTGCGCCAGCTCCTTCTCCCACTTATACCTTTCCTGTCCAGTGAAACGCAATGTTAAGTAATGTAATGTTAACGTATTTCAAAAGTCCATGCATCACTGCATTTCATTTCATGTTCTTATTGAGCTCTAGGCTCATAGTTGAACTCCTGTTGTAGGTATGGATTTTCCAGATGAGGAGCTTGATCCTCAAACTGACGAGTTGATGTAGTTGGAGGGAGGAGCTCACGGGATGGTTGCTGCAGTCAGACAAGATGTATTCCTGTGAGCGTGTATTTTTGAAAGTTAAGTCGAGTCCTGTATAGACTTTTGTGTTTTGTCTTAAAACTTCTGTTTTGGTGAACTTGAAATGTATGTCAAGTTTCTGTAAAACTTTTGGAAATCTGTATTGATATTCAAAACCTCTGTATTTGACAGTTGAATTACGTTCTGAAGTATTCTGGAATTGTTTGGAATATTTTCTGTTGGCCTGTGCATGGATGGTTTCTGGTTTTAGAGCTATCCATGTAATTTGATTTTCTTAAGTTTCTGCCGTGGTTTACTGTTATGTTCGAAAAATTCAAAATCATATTTCGAATCGGTTTTGAAGGTTTGAAACGTTTATGTTTTATGCTCTCTGTTTGTTTGTCCTTCTGTTAAATGTTGACAAATTCTGTCTTTAAAACTATGTCTTCCGATTGCATCTTCTGGTTACTGTTCACACTTTGCATCTTCCGGTTACTGTTCACACTTTGCATCTTCCGGTTACTGTTCACACTTTGCATCTTCCGGTTACTGTTCACACTTTGCATCTTCCGGTTACTGTTCACACCTTGCATCTTCCGGTTAGGTACTGTTCACACTTTGCATCTTCCGGTTACTGTTCACAACCTTGCACTCTTCCTTTTACTGTTCACACTTTGCATCTTCCGGTTACGGTTCACACTTTGCATCTTCCGGTTACTGTTCACAGCCTTGCATCTTCCGGTTACTGTGCACACTTTGCATCTTCCGGTTACTGTTCACACTTTGCACTCGTTCCGGTTAACTATCACACGTGCATCTTCCGGTTACTGTTCACACCTTGCATCTTCCGGTTACTGTTCAACACCTTGACAGCTGCCGGTTACTGTTCACACTTTGCATCTTCCGGTTACTGTTCACACCTTGCATCTTCCGTTACTGTTCACACCTTGCATCTTCCGGTTACTGTTCACACTTGCATCTTCCGTTACTGTTCACACTTGCATCTTCCGGTTACTGTTCACACCTTGCATCTTCCGGTTACTGTTCACACTTTGCATCTTCCGGTTACTGTTCACACTTGCATCTTCCGGTTACTGTTCACACTTGCATCTTCCGGTTACTGTTCACACTTGCATCTTCCGGTTACTGTTCACACTTTGCATCTTCCGTTACTGTTCACACTTTGCATCTTCCGTTACTGTTCACACTTGCATCTTCCGGTACTGTTCACACTTGCATCTTCCGGTTACTGTTCACACTTGCATCTTCCGGTACTGTTCACACTTGCATCTTCCGGTTACTGTTCACACTTGCATCTTCCGTTACTGTTCACACTTGCATCTTCCGGTACTGTTCACACTTTGCATCTTCCGGTACTGTTCACACTTGCATCTTCCGTTACTGTTCACACCTTGCATCTTCCGTTACTGTTCACACTTGCATCTTCCGTTACTGTTCACACCTTGCATCTTCCGTTACTGTTCACACTTGCATCTTCCGTTACTGTTCACACTTGCATCTTCCGTTACTGTTCACACCTTGCATCTTCCGGTACTGTTCACACTTGCATCTTCCGGTACTGTTCACACTTGCATCTTCCGGTACTGTTCACACTTTGCATCTCCGGTTACTGTTCACACTTGCATCTTCCGTTACTGTTCACACTTTGCATCTCCGGTTACTGTTCACACCTTGCATCTTCCGGTACTGTTCACACTTGCATCTTCCGTTACTGTTCACACTTTGCATCTCCGGTTACTGTTCACACTTGCATCTTCCGTTACTGTTCACACTTTGCATCTTCCGGTACTGTTCACACTTGCATCTTCCGTTACTGTTCACACCTTGCATCTTCCGGTTACTGTTCACACTTGCATCTTCCGGTACTGTTCACACTTTGCATCTTCGGTTACTGTTCACACCTTGCATCTTCCGGTACTGTTCACACTTTGCATCTCCGGTTACTGTTCACACTTTGCATCTTCGGTTACTGTTCACACTTGCATCTTCCGTTACTGTTCACACTTTGCATCTCCGGTTACTGTTCACACTTGCATCTTCCGGTACTGTTCACACTTGCATCTTCCGGTACTGTTCACACTTTGCATCTCCGGTTACTGTTCACACTTGCATCTTCCGTTACTGTTCACACTTTGCATCTCCGGTTACTGTTCACACCTTGCATCTTCCGTTACTGTTCACACTTGCATCTTCCGTTACTGTTCACACTTTGCATCTCCGGTTACTGTTCACACTTGCATCTTCCGTTACTGTTCACACTTTGCATCTTCCGGTACTGTTCACACTTTGCATCTCCGGTTACTGTTCACACCTTGCATCTTCCGGTTACTGTTCACACTTTGCATCTCCGGTTACTGTTCACACTTTGCATCTTCGGTTACTGTTCACACCTTGCATCTTCCGGTACTGTTCACACTTTGCATCTCCGGTTACTGTTCACACTTTGCATCTTCCGTTACTGTTCACACTTGCATCTTCCGTTACTGTTCACACTTTGCATCTCCGGTTACTGTTCACACTTGCATCTTCCGTTACTGTTCACACTTTGCATCTTCGGTTACTGTTCACACTTGCATCTTCCGGTTACTGTTCACACTTGCATCTTCCGTTACTGTTCACACTTGCATCTTCCGGTTACTGTTCACACCTTGCATCTTCCGGTTACTGTTCACACCTTGCATCTTCCGTTACTGTTCACACCTTGCATCTTCCGTTACTGTTCACACCTTGCATCTTCCGGTTACTGTTCACACTTGCATCTTCCGTTACTGTTCACACTTGCATCTTCCGGTTACTGTTCACACTTGCATCTTCCGTTACTGTTCACACCTTGCATCTTCCGTTACTGTTCACACTTTGCATCTCCGGTTACTGTTCACACTTGCATCTTCCGGTTACTGTTCACACTTGCATCTTCCGTTACTGTTCACACTTTGCATCTTCCGTTACTGTTCACACTTGCATCTTCCGTTACTGTTCACACTTTGCATCTTCCGGTACTGTTCACACTTTGCATCTTCCGTTACTGTTCACACCTTGCATCTTCCGGTTACTGTTCACACTTGCATCTTCCGGTACTGTTCACACTTTGCATCTTCGGTTACTGTTCACACCTTGCATCTTCCGGTACTGTTCACACTTTGCATCTCCGGTTACTGTTCACACTTTGCATCTTCCGTTACTGTTCACACTTGCATCTTCCGTTACTGTTCACACTTTGCATCTTCCGTTACTGTTCACACCTTGCATCTTCCGGTTACTGTTCACACTTGCATCTTCCGTTACTGTTCACACCTTGCATCTTCCGTTACTGTTCACACTTGCATCTTCCGGTTACTGTTCACACCTTGCATCTTCCGTTACTGTTCACACCTTGCATCTTCCGTTACTGTTCACACTTGCATCTTCCGTTACTGTTCACACTTGCATCTTCCGGTACTGTTCACACTTTGCATCTTCGGTTACTGTTCACACTTGCATCTTCCGTTACTGTTCACACTTGCATCTTCCGTTACTGTTCACACTTGCATCTTCCGTTACTGTTCACACTTTGCATCTCCGGTTACTGTTCACACTTGCATCTTCCGGTTACTGTTCACACTTGCATCTTCCGGTACTGTTCACACTTGCATCTTCCGTTACTGTTCACACTTGCATCTTCCGGTTACTGTTCACACTTTGCATCTTCCGGTTACTGTTCACACTTTGCATCTTCGGTTACTGTTCACACTTGCATCTTCCGTTACTGTTCACACTTTGCATCTCCGGTTACTGTTCACACTTTGCATCTTCCGTTACTGTTCACACTTGCATCTTCCGGTACTGTTCACACTTGCATCTTCCGGTTACTGTTCACACCTTGCATCTTCCGTTACTGTTCACACTTGCATCTTCCGTTACTGTTCACACTTTGCATCTTCCGTTACTGTTCACACTTTGCATCTTCCGTTACTGTTCACACTTGCATCTTCCGTTACTGTTCACACTTTGCATCTTCCGGTTACTGTTCACACCTTGCATCTTCCGTTACTGTTCACACTTGCATCTTCCGTTACTGTTCACACTTGCATCTTCCGTTACTGTTCACACTTTGCATCTCCGGTTACTGTTCACACCTTGCATCTTCCGTTACTGTTCACACTTGCATCTTCCGTTACTGTTCACACTTGCATCTTCCGTTACTGTTCACACTTTGCATCTCCGGTTACTGTTCACACTTGCATCTTCCGTTACTGTTCACACCTTGCATCTTCCGGTTACTGTTCACACCTTGCATCTTCCGTTACTGTTCACACCTTGCATCTTCCGTTACTGTTCACACTTGCATCTTCCGGTACTGTTCACACTTGCATCTTCCGTTACTGTTCACACTTTGCATCTCCGGTTACTGTTCACACTTTGCATCTCCGGTTACTGTTCACACTTTGCATCTCCGGTTACTGTTCACACTCTGATACCATTTGTAACGACCCCTTTTCCAAGCAAGATATTGTCCACTCTGGGGATTGGGCCATAGCCCAATATCCACCCCTCACGGCTTTGTTTGGCAAGGACTTCCCAGTCGGTCACCCAACCTGGTACTACTCTCGCCAAAGTACTTTTAACTTCAGAGTTCTTATGGGATCCGTTGTTAATTGTGCTCCAAATCAGCCCATCGGGGGTTGAGTTGTTACACAACCTCACCTACACATCGCCCTGAGGCTCTGAGTCCTCATCCGTACGATCTATACCTACATCATAGAGTTCAACTAATGAGCCTAAAGCTCAGTAATGTCATATAATGCAAAGGATGCACGTGCTATGCATGAACGTTTCAAAAACATGAACATTACTTTACATTTACATTCAAGTGAACATGTGGTATAAATGAGGCTTATAGGGAGTGGGAAACATTACGTACTTGACGTGGGTTAGTAATTTTTTTCTGGTCCCATGGAGGGATAAAATAACATGTTTGTCCGCAGTGAGGACGATTTTACATTAGTCCCAAAGAAGGACAAAACATATGCCAGCACCCGTCCCACACTTAACCGTACTTTACATTTACGTTTTTATCTTTCTTACTTCAAATCACGTGCATAAAATATTTTGCATGATTTCCTTGATAACGTGATGCATAAACATACATTGTGCATAAACATAACATAATGAAAAGATAGGTCCTTGAAGCATAAAATAAACGACTGATCATCAAGACAATACATAAAGCAAACACATTTAACTTATGACGTATTCTACGACCTAACTACCCGTCAACAAACCCAACAACGTAAAGCCTAGTACCTCCGTGATGTAGGACCTTAAGGGCCAACACATGCATACAAACTTACCTGAGGTCCGTAGAGTTTGCAAGCCTTGAACATATTTCCCTCGGCTATTCACGAACCTATACTCGTATAATCGAACCATAAACCACGTTACAAAAACACTAACTAATAAACTAAGTGGAATACGATCCAAGTTCCATTCAGATAGCCTAAAACAATCGAATATCAAATTCAAGTAAACTTCCATTTAAAATCGCAGATTTCTCTTATTTTTAGGCTAAATTTCAAACGGTCGTAGCTTTCTCGATTCCTATCTGTTTTTGACGATTCAACATATTTCGGAAACCTCAATAAATCTAGTTTAACATGAAATTGTTAGTTTTAAAAAGCACGTCAGGAACGACCGAAGAATTTCAAATTCGTAGGTTGCCTTGTAAAAAATTAATTTTTGATCGAATTTCCGTTTTTCATCGAACGAACCTAGTTTTTTCTTAGTTTATCCATTCGAACGTTCTAACATGCTTTAGAATAAAATCGACAAATTTTCTAAAACCCTAACCCTAAAACCTTCAATGAAACTAACGTATAACTAGCCTAAACTCGTTAACTAATGTACAAGCGTACCTTAATCGAAGAAATCGAAAGAAACGGAGGAGAGAAAGGCTTCTGTCGTTGGCATCGGCGTCACGTTTCGTCGCCAAGAAGAGAGAACGCAGAGAAGGGGAGAAGAAAAATAAAAAGGGAGGGGTGTTCTGGTGGAGAGAGAGAGAGAGAGAGAGAGAGAGAGAGAGAGAGAGAGAGAGAGAGAGAGAGAGAGAGAGAGAGAGAGAGAGAGAGAGAGAGAGAGAGAGAGAGAGAGAGAGAGAGAGAGAGAGAGAGAGAGAGAGAGAGAGAGAGAGAGAGAGAGAGAGAGAGAGAGAGAGAGAGAGAGAGAGAGAGAGAGAGAGAGAGAGAGAGAGAGAGAGAGAGAGAGAGAGAGAGAGAGAGAGAGAGAGAGAGAGAGAGAGAGAGAGAGAGAGAGAGAGAGAGAGAGAGAGAGAGAGAGAGAGAGAGAGAGAGAGAGAGAGAGAGAGAGAGAGAGAGAGAGAGAGAGAGAGAGAGAGAGAGAGAGAGAGAGAGAGAGAGAGAGAGAGAGAGAGAGAGAGAGAGAGAGAGAGAGAGAGAGAGAGAGAGAGAGAGAGAGAGAGAGAGAGAGAGAGAGAGAGAGAGAGAGAGAGAGAGAGAGAGAGAGAGAGAGAGAGAGAGAGAGAGAGAGAGAGAGAGAGAGAGAGAGAGAGAGAGAGAGAGAGAGAGAGAGAGAGAGAGAGAGAGAGAGAGAGAGAGAGAGAGAGAGAGAGAGAGAGAGAGAGAGAGAGAGAGAGAGAGAGAGAGAGAGAGAGAGAGAGAGAGAGAGAGAGAGAGAGAGAGAGAGAGAGAGAGAGAGAGAGAGAGAGAGAGAGAGAGAGAGAGAGAGAGAGAGAGAGAGAGAGAGAGAGAGAGAGAGAGAGAGAGAGAGAGAGAGAGAGAGAGAGAGAGAGAGAGAGAGAGAGAGAGAGAGAGAGAGAGAGAGAGAGAGAGAGAGAGAGAGAGAGAGAGAGAGAGAGAGAGAGAGAGAGAGAGAGAGAGAGAGAGAGAGAGAGAGAGAGAGAGAGAGAGAGAGAGAGAGAGAGAGAGAGAGAGAGAGAGAGAGAGAGAGAGAGAGAGAGAGAGAGAGAGAGAGAGAGAGAGAGAGAGAGAGAGAGAGAGAGAGAGAGAGAGAGAGAGAGAGAGAGAGAGAGAGAGAGAGAGAGAGAGAGAGAGAGAGAGAGAGAGAGAGAGAGAGAGAGAGAGAGAGAGAGAGAGAGAGAGAGAGAGAGAGAGAGAGAGAGAGAGAGAGAGAGAGAGAGAGAGAGAGAGAGAGAGAGAGAGAGAGAGAGAGAGAGAGAGAGAGAGAGAGAGAGAGAGAGAGAGAGAGAGAGAGAGAGAGAGAGAGAGAGAGAGAGAGAGAGAGAGAGAGAGAGAGAGAGAGAGAGAGAGAGAGAGAGAGAGAGAGAGAGAGAGAGAGAGAGAGAGAGAGAGAGAGAGAGAGAGAGAGAGAGAGAGAGAGAGAGAGAGAGAGAGAGAGAGAGAGAGAGAGAGAGAGAGAGAGAGAGAGAGAGAGAGAGAGAGAGAGAGAGAGAGAGAGAGAGAGAGAGAGAGAGAGAGAGAGAGAGAGAGAGAGAGAGAGAGAGAGAGAGAGAGAGAGAGAGAGAGAGAGAGAGAGAGAGAGAGAGAGAGAGAGAGAGAGAAATGGTTAACTTTTATTTCATTTTCTTTTCCCTTTCTTCTCCTCCACGAACCAGCTCTCCCTTGAAGGTCTTCCTCTTCAATTTGTCAAGGCAATCTAAGGTAAAACTTCATGGGTTTTAGTTTGTGTATATTTGGATGGAGTTTGGAAGTGTTTTTAGTGAATTTGGTTGAGTTTTGTGAATGTTTGAAAAGCCTAGGTTAGGGATTCCGAATTTAGCTTTCAATTGGGTGTTTTCCTTCTAAATTGGTAGGTTTAGTTGTTGAATGGATAGTTTAGGTTAATTGAGTGATTAGATTGAAGATTAGTGAAGTGTTCCACAAAAATCGTTTGAGAACACTAGGGGCCGATTTTTGTTGAAGGGTTTTTGGGTAGGCTAATGTGTTTGTTTGATGGATTTGAGTGTTTCAATGGATAGTAGACGTATAGAGGTTTCCGAATTGGGGTGGCACGTCGAATTCCATTGAAAAATGAGAGAGTTATGACTGTTTGAAGTTTGATGGTCAAAATTATACAAAAATCGGGCTTTTGGGTTTTAATATTGAAATGTGTTCAGGTGTTGGTTAGGTTTAGGTTTAAGAAGGTGTAGATTTTATTGATGGTTTATCAAACTAAGTTTCGTTATTTTAGGTCGTCGGACGAGTGATTTGACCGATAGAAGTGTGCAAGCAGAAGCCGAGCATTCAGGTAAGTATTGGGTGATATCCTTTCGCCTTCGGGCCTACACCAAAGGATGGTAGGGTTTATTTGTTATTGTTTTACTTCGTGTACGTTGAGTTATTGTTTTGCTTAGTGTTGTGTGTTGTCATGTTGGGTTGTGTCATGTTGTTGAGTGCGTTGTGCGTTGTGTTGCATTGTTTGGCGTGGTAGTTGGTTAAAGAGTAAGGCACTTCGGTGCAGGCAACTAAGGCCCTTCGGGGCGGGCAACTAAGGCCCTTCGGGGCGGGCAACTAAGGCACTTCGGTGTGGGCAACTAAGGCACTTCGGTGCGGGCAACTAAGGCCCTTCGGGGCGGGCAACTAAGGCCCTTCGGGGCGGGCAACTAAGGCCCTTCGGGGCGGGCAACTAAGGCACTTCGGTGTGGGCAACTAAGGCACTTCGGTGCGGGCAACTAAGGCCCTTCGGGGCGGGCAACTAAGGCCCTTCGGGGCGGGCAACTAAGGCCCTTCGGGGCGGGCAACTAAGGCACTTCGGTGCGGGCAATGTTTAAGGCACTTCGGTGCGGGCAATGTGTCGTGTGTTTGTCGTTGTGAGTTTGTCGTGGTGTAAGGCACTTCGGTGCGGGCAACTAAGGCACTTCGGTGCGGGCAACTAAGGCCCTTCGGGGCGGGCAACTAAGGCACTTCGGTGCGGGCAACTAAGGCACTTCGGTGCGGGCAATGTGTTAGCACCTTTAGGGTGCGGGCAACTAAGGCCCTTCGGGGCGGGCAACTAAGGCCCTTCGGGGCGGGCAACTAAGGCACTTCGGTGCGGGCAACTAAGGCCCTTCGGGGCGGGCAACTAAGGCCCTTCGGGGCGGGCAACTAAGGCACTTCGGGGCGGGCAACTAAGGCACTTCGGTGCGGGCAACTAAGGCCCTTCGGGGCGGGCAACTAAGGCCCTTCGGGGCGGGCAACTAAGGCACTTCGGTGCGGGCAATGTGTCGTGTGTTTGTCGTTGTGAGTTTGTCGTGGTGTAAGGCACTTCGGTGCGGGCAACTAAGGCCCTTCGGGGCGGGCAACTAAGGCACTTCGGTGCGGGCAACTAAGGCCCTTCGGGGCGGGCAACTAAGGCCCTTCGGGGCGGGCAACTAAGGCCCTTCGGGGCGGGCAACTAAGGCCCTTCGGGGCGGGCAACTAAGGCCCTTCGGGGCGGGCAACTAAGGCCCTTCGGGGCGGGCAACTAAGGCCCTTCGGGGCGGGCAACTAAGGCACTTCGGTGCGGGCAACTAAGGCCCTTCGGGGCGGGCAACTAAGGCACTTCGGTGCGGGCAACTAAGGCCCTTCGGGGCGGGCAACTAAGGCCCTTCGGGGCGGGCAACTAAGGCCCTTCGGGGCGGGCAACTAAGGCCCTTCGGGGCGGGCAACTAAGGCCCTTCGGGGCGGGCAACTAAGGCACTTCGGTGCGGGCAACTAAGGCCCTTCGGGGCGGGCAACTAAGGCACTTCGGTGCGGGCAACTAAGGCCCTTCGGGGCGGGCAACTAAGGCCCTTCGGGGCGGGCAACTAAGGCCCTTCGGGGCGGGCAACTAAGGCCCTTCGGGGCGGGCAACTAAGGCCCTTCGGGGCGGGCAACTAAGGCCCTTCGGGGCGGGCAACTAAGGCCCTTCGGGGCGGGCAACTAAGGCCCTTCGGGGCGGGCAACTAAGGCCCTTCGGGGCGGGCAACTAAGGCCCTTCGGGGCGGGCAACTAAGGCACTTCGGTGCGGGCAACTAAGGCCCTTCGGGGCGGGCAACTAAGGCCCTTCGGGGCGGGCAACTAAGGCCCTTCGGGGCGGGCAACTAAGGCCCTTCGGGGCGGGCAACTAAGGCACTTCGGTGCGGGCAACTAAGGCCCTTCGGGGCGGGCAACTAAGGCACTTCGGTGCGGGCAACTAAGGCCCTTCGGGGCGGGCAACTAAGGCCCTTCGGGGCGGGCAACTAAGGCCCTTCGGGGCGGGCAACTAAGGCCCTTCGGGGCGGGCAACTAAGGCCCTTCGGGGCGGGCAACTAAGGCCCTTCGGGGCGGGCAACTAAGGCCCTTCGGGGCGGGCAACTAAGGCCCTTCGGGGCGGGCAACTAAGGCCCTTCGGGGCGGGCAACTAAGGCCCTTCGGGGCGGGCAACTAAGGCCCTTCGGGGCGGGCAACTAAGGCCCTTCGGGGCGGGCAACTAAGGCCCTTCGGGGCGGGCAACTAAGGCCCTTCGGGGCGGGCAACTAAGGCCCTTCGGGGCGGGCAACTAAGGCCCTTCGGGGCGGGCAACTAAGGCCCTTCGGGGCGGGCAACTAAGGCCCTTCGGGGCGGGCAACTAAGGCCCTTCGGGGCGGGCAACTAAGGCCCTTCGGGGCGGGCAACTAAGGCCCTTCGGGGCGGGCAACTAAGGCCCTTCGGGGCGGGCAACTAAGGCCCTTCGGGGCGGGCAACTAAGGCCCTTCGGGGCGGGCAACTAAGGCCCTTCGGGGCGGGCAACTAAGGCCCTTCGGGGCGGGCAACTAAGGCCCTTCGGGGCGGGCAACTAAGGCCCTTCGGGGCGGGCAACTAAGGCCCTTCGGGGCGGGCAACTAAGGCCCTTCGGGGCGGGCAACTAAGGCCCTTCGGGGCGGGCAACTAAGGCCCTTCGGGGCGGGCAACTAAGGCCCTTCGGGGCGGGCAACTAAGGCCCTTCGGGGCGGGCAACTAAGGCCCTTCGGGGCGGGCAACTAAGGCCCTTCGGGGCGGGCAACTAAGGCCCTTCGGGGCGGGCAACTAAGGCCCTTCGGGGCGGGCAACTAAGGCCCTTCGGGGCGGGCAACTAAGGCACTTCGGTGCGGGCAACTAAGGCCCTTCGGGGCGGGCAACTAAGGCCCTTCGGGGCGGGCAACTAAGGCCCTTCGGGGCGGGCAACTAAGGCCCTTCGGGGCGGGCAACTAAGGCCCTTCGGGGCGGGCAACTAAGGCCCTTCGGGGCGGGCAACTAAGGCCCTTCGGGGCGGGCAACTAAGGCCCTTCGGGGCGGGCAACTAAGGCCCTTCGGGGCGGGCAACTAAGGCCCTTCGGGGCGGGCAACTAAGGCCCTTCGGGGCGGGCAACTAAGGCCCTTCGGGGCGGGCAACTAAGGCCCTTCGGGGCGGGCAACTAAGGCCCTTCGGGGCGGGCAACTAAGGCCCTTCGGGGCGGGCAACTAAGGCCCTTCGGGGCGGGCAACTAAGGCCCTTCGGGGCGGGCAACTAAGGCCCTTCGGGGCGGGCAACTAAGGCCCTTCGGGGCGGGCAACTAAGGCCCTTCGGGGCGGGCAACTAAGGCCCTTCGGGGCGGGCAACTAAGGCCCTTCGGGGCGGGCAACTAAGGCCCTTCGGGGCGGGCAACTAAGGCCCTTCGGGGCGGGCAACTAAGGCCCTTCGGGGCGGGCAACTAAGGCCCTTCGGGGCGGGCAACTAAGGCCCTTCGGGGCGGGCAACTAAGGCCCTTCGGGGCGGGCAACTAAGGCACTTCGGTGCGGGCAACTAAGGCCCTTCGGGGCGGGCAACTAAGGCCCTTCGGGGCGGGCAACTAAGGCCCTTCGGGGCGGGCAACTAAGGCCCTTCGGGGCGGGCAACTAAGGCCCTTCGGGGCGGGCAACTAAGGCCCTTCGGGGCGGGCAACTAAGGCCCTTCGGGGCGGGCAACTAAGGCCCTTCGGGGCGGGCAACTAAGGCCCTTCGGGGCGGGCAACTAAGGCCCTTCGGGGCGGGCAACTAAGGCCCTTCGGGGCGGGCAACTAAGGCACTTCGGTGCGGGCAACTAAGGCCCTTCGGGGCGGGCAACTAAGGCCCTTCGGGGCGGGCAACTAAGGCCCTTCGGGGCGGGCAACTAAGGCCCTTCGGGGCGGGCAACTAAGGCCCTTCGGGGCGGGCAACTAAGGCCCTTCGGGGCGGGCCCCATCGATCGGGAAAAAAGCACGATCGATCGCGGCTGCGGCGCCGAGCACGCGCGGCGCCCTGTGCACGCGCGGCGCCCAGCGCGCGCCTAGCCCCCCTTTGAGCCCGATTTTCGTTTTTTTTTTTTTTTTTTTTTTTTTTTTTTTTTTTTTTTTTTTTTTTTTTTTTTTTTTTTTTTTTTTTTTTTTTTTTTTTTTTTTTTTTTTTTTTTTTTTTTTTTTTTTTTTTTTTTTTTTTTTTTTTTTTTTTTTTTTTTTTTTTTTTTTTTTTTTTTTTTTTTTTTTTTTTTTTTTTTTTTTTTTTTTTTTTTTTTTTTTTTTTTTTTTTTTTTTTTTTTTTTTTTTTTTTTTTTTTTTTTTTTTTTTTTTTTTTTTTTTTTTTTTTTTTTTTTTTTTTTTTTTTTTTTTTTTTTTTTTTTTTTTTTTTTTTTTTTTTTTTTTTTTTTTTTTTTTTTTTTTTTTTTTTTTTTTTTTTTTTTTTTTTTTTTTTTTTTTTTTTTTTTTTTTTTTTTTTTTTTTTTTTTTTTTTTTTTTTTTTTTTTTTTTTTTTTTTTTTTTTTTTTTTTTTTTTTTTTTTTTTTTTTTTTTTTTTTTTTTTTTTTTTTTTTTTTTTTTTTTTTTTTTTTTTTTTTTTTTTTTTTTTTTTTTTTTTTTTTTTTTTTTTTTTTTTTTTTTTTTTTTTTTTTTTTTTTTTTTTTTTTTTTTTTTTTTTTTTTTTTTTTTTTTTTTTTTTTTTTTTTTTTTTTTTTTTTTTTTTTTTTTTTTTTTTTTTTTTTTTTTTTTTTTTTTTTTTTTTTTTTTTTTTTTTTTTTTTTTTTTTTTTTTTTTTTTTTTTTTTTTTTTTTTTTTTTTTTTTTTTTTTTTTTTTTTTTTTTTTTTTTTTTTTTTTTTTTTTTTTTTTTTTTTTTTTTTTTTTTTTTTTTTTTTTTTTTTTTTTTTTTTTTTTTTTTTTTTTTTTTTTTTTTTTTTTTTTTTTTTTTTTTTTTTTTTTTTTTTTTTTTTTTTTTTTTTTTTTTTTTTTTTTTTTTTTTTTTTTTTTTTTTTTTTTTTTTTTTTTTTTTTTTTTTTTTTTTTTTTTTTTTTTTTTTTTTTTTTTTTTTTTTTTTTTTTTTTTTTTTTTTTTTTTTTTTTTTTTTTTTTTTTTTTTTTTTTTTTTTTTTTTTTTTTTTTTTTTTTTTTTTTTTTTTTTTTTTTTTTTTTTTTTTTTTTTTTTTTTTTTTTTTTTTTTTTTTTTTTTTTTTTTTTTTTTTTTTTTTTTTTTTTTTTTTTTTTTTTTTTTTTTTTTTTTTTTTTTTTTTTTTTTTTTTTTTTTTTTTTTTTTTTTTTTTTTTTTTTTTTTTTTTTTTTTTTTTTTTTTTTTTTTTTTTTTTTTTTTTTTTTTTTTTTTTTTTTAAAAGAAGAATTTGTAATAAACCCCATGGCATAAACGTCGTGGCATAAATAACTTTCAGGCATTCTTGACAAACATGAGGCATATTCTACATTGAGACATCCCTTCCTTAGAATCGGGGCTTTTCCATGTTAAAATGCTGTGGTGTAAACAAAACACGCCGAGGCATTCTATTCTTCAGAACATCGTGGCTTTCACATGTTAGCTTCCTAGTCGCTGTGTTTTACTGGCCTAACGTCGTGGCATAATAAAAAATGCCAGTGCATTAACTGCGTTTTGCGAACTCCTTCACTTGGCCACTATTTTACATCCATAAATCAACCAACATGCATTTTTCGTACCAAACGATATATGCCAAAGCATTCCAATTATTGTTCATTTGACACCAAATTTACCAATTGAAACTCTTCATAATGAAAATTTAGTACATCTGTATTTAAATCTAAAAAGTTCTAATTTTCTTGTGTTGAAGCTAACTTGAATCGATTGCTGAAAATAGTTCTCCAATTCCTCTCATCACTTCCTCTTTCTCTCCATCCATCCATCCATCCAGGAGAGTTTTCTTTCTCTCTTTTTTTATTTTTTTATTTTTTTATTTTTTTATTTTTTTATTTTTTTATTTTTTTATTTTTTTATTTTTTTATTTTTTTATTTTTTTATTTTTTTATTTTTTTATTTTTTTATTTTTTTATTTTTTTATTTTTTTATTTTTTTATTTTTTTATTTTTTTATTTTTTTATTTTTTTATTTTTTTATTTTTTTATTTTTTTATTTTTTTATTTTTTTATTTTTTTATTTTTTTATTTTTTTATTTTTTTATTTTTTTATTTTTTTATTTTTTTATTTTTTTATTTTTTTATTTTTTTATTTTTTTATTTTTTTATTTTTTTATTTTTTTATTTTTTTATTTTTTTATTTTTTTATTTTTTTATTTTTTTATTTTTTTATTTTTTTATTTTTTTATTTTTTTATTTTTTTATTTTTTTATTTTTTTATTTTTTTATTTTTTTATTTTTTTATTTTTTTATTTTTTTATTTTTTTATTTTTTTATTTTTTTATTTTTTTATTTTTTTATTTTTTTATTTTTTTATTTTTTTATTTTTTTATTTTTTTATTTTTTTATTTTTTTATTTTTTTATTTTTTTATTTTTTTATTTTTTTATTTTTTTATTTTTTTATTTTTTTATTTTTTTATTTTTTTATTTTTTTATTTTTTTATTTTTTTATTTTTTTATTTTTTTATTTTTTTATTTTTTTATTTTTTTATTTTTTTATTTTTTTATTTTTTTATTTTTTTATTTTTTTATTTTTTTATTTTTTTATTTTTTTATTTTTTTATTTTTTTATTTTTTTATTTTTTTATTTTTTTATTTTTTTTTTTTTTTTTTTTTTTTTTTTTTTTTTTTTTTTTTTTTTTTTTTTTTTTTTTTTTTTTTTTTTTTTTTTTTTTTTTTTTTTTTTTTTTTTTTTTTTTTTTTTTTTTTTTTTTTTTTTTTTTTTTTTTTTTTTTTTTTTTTTTTTTTTTTTTTTTTTTTTTTTTTTTTTTTTTTTTTTTTTTTTTTTTTTTTTTTTTTTTTTTTTTTTTTTTTTTTTTTTTTTTTTTTTTTTTTTTTTTTTTTTTTTTTTTTTTTTTTTTTTTTTTTTTTTTTTTTTTTTTTTTTTTTTTTTTTTTTTTTTTTTTTTTTTTTTTTTTTTTTTTTTTTTTTTTTTTTTTTTTTTTTTTTTTTTTTTTTTTTTTTTTTTTTTTTTTTTTTTTTTTTTTTTTTTTTTTTTTTTTTTTTTTTTTTTTTTTTTTTTTTTTTTTTTTTTTTTTTTTTTTTTTTTTTTTTTTTTTTTTTTTTTTTTTTTTTTTTTTTTTTTTTTTTTTTTTTTTTTTTTTTTTTTTTTTTTTTTTTTTTTTTTTTTTTTTTTTTTTTTTTTTTTTTTTTTTTTTTTTTTTTTTTTTTTTTTTTTTTTTTTTTTTTTTTTTTTTTTTTTTTTTTTTTTTTTTTTTTTTTTTTTTTTTTTTTTTTTTTTTTTTTTTTTTTTTTTTTTTTTTTTTTTTTTTTTTTTTTTTTTTTTTTTTTTTTTTTTTTTTTTTTTTTTTTTTTTTTTTTTTTTTTTTTTTTTTTTTTTTTTTTTTTTTTTTTTTTTTTTTTTTTTTTTTTTTTTTTTTTTTTTTTTTTTTTTTTTTTTTTTTTTTTTTTTTTTTTTTTTTTTTTTTTTTTTTTTTTTTTTTTTTTTTTTTTTTTTTTTTTTTTTTTTTTTTTTTTTTTTTTTTTTTTTTTTTTTTTTTTTTTTTTTTTTTTTTTTTTTTTTTTTTTTTTTTTTTTTTTTTTTTTTTTTTTTTTTTTTTTTTTTTTTTTTTTTTTTTTTTTTTTTTTTTTTTTTTTTTTTTTTTTTTTTTTTTTTTTTTTTTTTTTTTTTTTTTTTTTTTTTTTTTTTTTTTTTTTTTTTTTTTTTTTTTTTTTTTTTTTTTTTTTTTTTTTTTTTTTTTTTTTTTTTTTTTTTTTTTTTTTTTTTTTTTTTTTTTTTTTTTTTTTTTTTTTTTTTTTTTTTTTTTTTTTTTTTTTTTTTTTTTTTTTTTTTTTTTTTTTTTTTTTTTTTTTTTTTTTTTTTTTTTTTTTTTTTTTTTTTTTTTTTTTTTTTTTTTTTTTTTTTTTTTTTTTTTTTTTTTTTTTTTTTTTTTTTTTTTTTTTTTTTTTTTTTTTTTTTTTTTTTTTTTTTTTTTTTTTTTTTTTTTTTTTTTTTTTTTTTTTTTTTTTTTTTTTTTTTTTTTTTTTTTTTTTTTTTTTTTTTTTTTTTTTTTTTTTTTTTTTTTTTTTTTTTTTTTTTTTTTTTTTTTTTTTTTTTTTTTTTTTTTTTTTTTTTTTTTTTTTTTTTTTTTTTTTTTTTTTTTTTTTTTTTTTTTTTTTTTTTTTTTTTTTTTTTTTTTTTTTTTTTTTTTTTTTTTTTTTTTTTTTTTTTTTTTTTTTTTTTTTTTTTTTTTTTTTTTTTTTTTTTTTTTTTTTTTTTTTTTTTTTTTTTTTTTTTTTTTTTTTTTTTTTTTTTTTTTTTTTTTTTTTTTTTTTTTTTTTTTTTTTTTTTTTTTTTTTTTTTTTTTTTTTTTTTTTTTTTTTTTTTTTTTTTTTTTTTTTTTTTTTTTTTTTTTTTTTTTTTTTTTTTTTTTTTTTTTTTTTTTTTTTTTTTTTTTTTTTTTTTTTTTTTTTTTTTTTTTTTTTTTTTTTTTTTTTTTTTTTTTTTTTTTTTTTTTTTTTTTTTTTTTTTTTTTTTTTTTTTTTTTTTTTTTTTTTTTTTTTTTTTTTTTTTTTTTTTTTTTTTTTTTTTTTTTTTTTTTTTTTTTTTTTTTTTTTTTTTTTTTTTTTTTTTTTTTTATGGGCAAATATTGGCCTTCATGTAATGTTTTATAGTTGCACGCATCCTTAGGCATTAGGATTAGATGTATGTTAAGTTAGATGGTGGTTGGAAGTTTGTTGAGGCAAAGGAAATAGAGAGAAGCCAAACATGGCCCGAAGATTGGAGAGAAGCCCAACATTGGCCAAACATAATGGCCATTTTTTGCAGCCCAAGCCCAACCCAAACAACCAGCCACCCTAGGTCTATAAATACATGGTTATTGGTGCATGTAATGGTTGTTGATGATATGAGAATAACCTAGTTTGTCTGCTGAAGCCGAACCTTGAAGATTGGTGAACAGTAAGGCTTGGTTCGGTCAAGAACCGAGAAGGAGTTCTATCTCTTTTGAGCTTTCAAGCCCACAGTTGTTTGAATAGCCATTGTTCCACTCTTCTTCCCTCTCTTTATAGAGTAGGATACACGAGAAAGTGGCCATTAACCTGTTCCATTTGCTGCCATCTTCCTTGAAAGATTCTTATGCCGAGAGCTTACCAAACATTGCTCATCGGACAGCATCTCGTGTTCCTTCTGTAACTTTTGATTTTCTCATCATCTGGACCTAAAAATTTAAGGAGAGATTCTTCATTCATACATTAAGAACTTAAAATTTTGTTGCCTTTGGATATCATTTGGTCGGTCAAATCGCTGCTGGTTTTTAGGATATTTTCAGCCTAGCCGAACTCTGGTTTTCTAACTCGTTGTTGTGGGTAGATACACGACCCCCTTGTAGGTGGAATCGTGTAAGTGGGATAAACCATCCACTTTCACTTAAGGTTCTCTCGGTTACGTGAGAACCATTGTTTGAAGGACTTGAATTGCCTTCAAACTAGCAAGGAAGTGTATTCCTTCCATTTTTACTCGTTTCTGTGCAAATAACAGAAACACCCATCTAGTTTTTCAAGTGTTCTTGGTGAAAATCGAAAACACAACATTTTATAGTCTTTTTCTGTTTTTGTGCATTAGATCACTGCTTCTTCTGCTTGAACCGATTGAAGCCTGCTCATCGAGAGATTTGCAGGTCCCAGATCATGTCATCTGGTATCAGAGCATGGTTGTTCTTGTGTCTCGACGTTCTGCTCTGTTTTCATCCTCTATCGTGAGTTTTTCATTCCTGTTTTATGTACTGTTTAGTTAGTTTATTCTGTCTTGTTTAGCAGCACATTTAGGAGATAAATTGTGTTAGTTTTAGGTCTGTTGGGAGACTCTTCGAAATTGTTGACTGAAATCAATGTTTGTGATTTTTCTTTTTGTGTTGTTTGCATTGCGTTTTTTGTTTGTGTTTTTGTTGTTTCTTTGAAAGCCTTCACTGTGTCACTAATTGATATAGCTTTTGCCATCTTAGCCTCATGTTTTCTGATTAGTTAAGCATGAATAACCATGGCCGTCTCTGTTAAATTTTCAGGACGTTTATCAAATGAAAATTGCATGTTCTGTTTGTGTTTTGCTTCTCTATTCTATGATCCTATGTTTCTGTTTTTGTTATTTGTTGTTCAACTTTGTGGCTGCTAATGTTCTGTTGTTTATTGTGATTTGTTTTCTGCTTAGCATGTTAGGTTGTTAGTGTTTGTTTTGCTGTTAGAATTGTGCCATGTTTAAGTTGCAAAATTTGACATAAAACCTGTTATGTAACACCCGACATTTCTGATCATGTAATCGTCCCTAAAATTTGTTGTACAAAATAAATTCGCTTTAAATGCAGTGTATATTTTATTGAAAATTAGACGCCAAAATTTAAGAGTTTACGAAAATAGAACGAAAAAGAGGGAGTTAAAACATACGAGTTTTAAGCGGAAAAGGAATCAAATGACGAAACTTATTAAAGAAGCAACCCTAACCTAGTTGCCAAACACACCCTATGCTCTCTCTCTCTACGTGAATTAGTAGAATACCCTCCTCTCCCACATTTTTCATTTCACTTCTCCTCTCCTCTGCTTCTCTTCTCCAGGCGATGCGGGCGATTTTCTTCCCTCACACTGACGACGATTTCCAGCAACTCCAAGCTCTGTTTTCTTCCGTTCTCTCCATAAAAGGTAAGCCTACACGTTAGTTTATGGATTCCAGCTATTTATGTATTGATTTCGATGGATAGTTTTAGGGCTAGGGTTTTGGAAATTCATCAAATTCATGCTAATACATAATAGAATGTTGTTTAAGGGTTCGAATGGATAAACTGAAGGAAAAATAAGCAAATTTGACGAAAAATGGAATTACGGGTTTGAAAATCGGCACTAAAAGGGTAACCTACGAATTTGGAATTCTGCTATCGTTTTCGATCTTCTTTTTATAAATTGACGATTTCATGTTAATCTAGACGTAATAAATTTTCCGAAACATGTTGAATCATTGGAAACGGATAAGGAACGAGAAAGTTATGTTAGTTTGAAAATTAACCTAGAAATAGGGAGAAATCTGAGATTTTGAATGGAAATTGCTTGAATCTGTTATTTGATTAGGTTTAAGCTATTTGAATGGAGTATGAGTTATGTTTTGCTTACTTTGTTAGTTAACACCTAAGTAATGTGAATAATGGTTCAAATATGCATATTATAGGTTTGTAAGGTACCAAGGAAAACGTTCAGGGTCCTCTAACGTTCAACGAACCACAGGTAAGTTCGTATGCATGTTTTTTGCCCTTAAGGCCTACATCACAAAGGTACTAGGTTTTTATGTTTTATGGGGTATTTTGATGGTAGATAGGTTGTCGAATGTGTCTTAGGTTAAGAATATTTTTTTTCCTGTTATCATCTTGATGAACTGTCTATATTTATATTTCGAGGACCTGTCTTTTAGTTATGTTATGTTTTACGCACAATGTATGTTCATGCATCACGTTTTCAAGAAAGTCATGCAAAAGGTTTTATGCATATGTTTTAATGTAAGAAAGATAAAAATGTAAATGTAAAGTACGGTTAAGTGTGAGATGGAGACTGACATATGTTTTGTCCTTCTCTGTAATTAATGTTAAAAACCGTCATCACTGCGGACAAACATGTTATTTTATCCCTCCCTAGGACAAGAAAAAATTACTAACCCACGTCATGTACGTAATGTCTCCTACTCTCCTATAAGCCCCACTTATACCAACATGTTCACTTCAACGTAAATGTAAAGTATATTCATGTTTTGAAACGTTCATGCATAGCACGTGCATCTTATTGCATTATATGATCTTACTGAGCGTTAGACTCATTAGTTAAACTCTATGGTGTAGGTACGGATCGTACGGATGAGGACTCTGAGCCTCAGGCTGATGTATAGGTACGATTGAATGGACGAGCTTGCGGGGTTGGTTATGGCAGTCAGACGAATTTTGACCCGTGTGTGAAGTCTTGAAGTCTTGAGGTCTACGTTATGTTTTTTTTTAGTCTTTTGGATTTGGGAGAATGATTTAGGTCTTTTGGATGTATAGTTAATTTATGATTTGAAGAAAAAGAATACTGGAATTGTTTTGGAAATTTTAGGCTCTGCATGGATATGTTTAATTTTTATAGTCATCCATGCAGTTTGGTTTCGTGAATTCCGCTCTGTTTTTGAACACGTTTTTGAGTTATGTTTTGAGGTGTTATAGTGTTTGAGGGGTTGAAAATGTTAGGTAATAAGTTGAAGTAAGTTTAGAGGTGAAATGTAGGTGAAAGGAATGAAGAAAATGTGAAAAAAGGGTGGAATGGTGAAGTGTGGGCACTAGTGGCTGTGGTAGGCACGCAAGACATGCACCGCGTGCGCGAGGCATGCACGGAGCGCACTCAGCCGATCGCCTGTGCCGGCAGCGATCGATCAGCTGATGTCCCTGCTTGGTGATCGGCACTAGAGTGGGTGCGGATCGATCGGCTACCCCGTGTGCACCACCCGAGCACTGCGCGCTTGGGTGGGCGACTCGCGCGCGATGGCCGCGCGCCTTGCGCACGCGATGGTAGAGCGACGTCGCGCCGCATGTCATGTGCTCAAAAATGTTTTTTTTTTTAAGTTTTTGATTTTCAAACACGTTTCAAACCGTTGTTTTACAATACTTCCTAAACGTTTTTCCAAGTATTTCAAATGATTTAAATGACCCAAAAACCTAGTCGACATTTTACCAAAAAATATTTTAGCCTCCATTTTAAGTTTTACGTAAACGAAAAATTTTATTTCAAAAAGTCAAGTCCCGTGGCGGCCTCACGGGGTTGGGGTCGCTACATGTTATGCTTAAATTGAAAAGATCTATAATTCATTATCAAATTCTGCTTGTTTTGCCCAAAACTGTTTCTTTAGTTTAGTTGTTTTTTTGCTGTGATTTTTATAGATTGTTTAGTGATTATTTGTTGTGCTAAATTATTGTCTAAATTAGCATTTTATGCTTAGAAACTGTTTAATTGTTTAGGTTAGTGTCTCTGTGAGTCATTTTTGTGATTGTTTAGTGATTTATGTTTGCTATTTTGATATAGCATGATGTTTTTTTTTTATTCAGTATGTTGATTTTGGTTGTTTCTGTAACGCCCCCGAACCCACCCTGGCTCGGTGCGCTACTTGGCTCACTCTAACCCCAAGAATTTTTATAAACACCTAGGTATAAATAAAACTGACCCCGAACCCACCCTGGCTCGGTGCGCTACTTGGCTCACTCTAACCCCAAGAATTTTTATAAACACCTAGGTATAAATAAAACTGACATAGCGGAATTTAAAACTAAATTACCCTAAGCTTTCTCTCAGGTCATACCTAACTGCCTAGACTCATTGATTTTCCTTAATTCTAACAGTTAAGCACCACGGCGTCCTTCCCGAAAATTTCGGCAAAGTAACCCCTGAAAATGGCGCCTCCAAAATGCTAAAAACCTGCATAAAATCCAATCCCAACCAGACCAGAATATTCCAACTATCTAACCAACCTACGAAATCTCCAACAGCAGTAAAGAGGGAAACTAAAATGCTAACATCCCCACGTAAAGAAAGTCCACAGTACAGGGCGATACATCACCCTTAACTATGACTATATACCACAAATACACATAGCTATACCACAACCATTAAAACATCAACTAAAAAGAGATACATATTCCCAACATTTCTACAAACAGACATTACAATAAACTACTAAAATACAAAGCCCCACATCTCCCGAAGACCATGGTCGAGACGCCCCGACAACTGCCTGCACCGGCACGCCCCGTGCATCTCCGACTGCTCCCAAGTCCTGGCTGACTCACATAGCTCACCTGTAACCGCGTCGTTACCTACACCACAGAACACACACACACACGTAAGCTTACGCTTAGCAAGTAGGGAATACGAATGCGACAACACACAATGCAAGCAACCTAACACATGCAGTTTCTACCACTCAGTTGTGTTTATTTGCTGTTCGTTACTTTAATCGTTTCATAAGCCGTGTGATTTGATAGGACGGCCAAACTCAGAATCACCAGAGCAAGACCAGACAGCTCACATCCCATAACCGTCTAGGATGGCCATACATGATCTCCCTCGTCGATCATAGAATCCTATAACCGTCTAGGAATTCATACTCACGACCTTTACGTATTTTAGCCAATCATCCTTCATAGAGTTCCCTTCGGGGTGCCACTGCAAGCACCGTATCCCGACAAGGCACACTATTCCAGATGTCGTATTTTTTTAGCCGGTCTCTCATAGAGTTCCCTTCGGGGTGCCACTGCAAGCACCGTATCCCGACAAGGCACACTATTTGAGATTCATTACAATTCACTTTATCTGATTACGTTCATGCTCACAATGCCAAACAATGCCACTCATCTCTAGCGTAGCGTACTATAACTCACGATGCATGTTTCAACAAAGATATGCAATACAACACGAAACAAACCAACGACACACGAAACAAAACAACAAAATAAGCAAACAAGCAAAGAATTCCCTACCGTTCCATGGTGTAGGCCCGAAGGCAAAACAAACATCCTCTACTTACCTGAACTCTTGCACCGCACTTACTCGCTTTGGCTACGTAAATTTCCCCACTCGGTAACCTATCACATTCACAAAAGTCACTTAAGCATTACAATTCACTTCTAAAGGATATTTAAGCTAACTCTAACTACAATTATTCAAACTTTGTTCAAATTAATCCTACATTCACCAATTACTCTCAAACTACTATTTCCAGCCTAATCTAACAAAAACCTAACGAAACGGGCCACCAATTTGGGTTCGGTAAAAACCAACCCGAAACCTCAAACGTGCATAACTTTTGCGTCGGTTATTAGAATCGAACGATTCCAGCGGCCACGTACTCCTCTCATAACCTATTTTAACCTGCCAAAAGGAATTTGAAAACAAACGACTCTAGCTAGGTCAAGTTGACAAAAACCCGAACTGCCCCTTAACCCGTAATTTCCCCTTTTTCATCAAATCTCACTCAATTCCTCACCAATCAACCATATCTAGCCTCAATTAACATAAACTAACCTAAAATCGAAGTTCCAATTCAGAAAACCCGAAATCCCTAAATTGGAGCCCTCGGTTTTTAGCTGCTCCTGAGCTGTCCACTGCTCGGCATTCCTTGCCAACACCGAGCTCAGCAATTTGACGCCGAGAGCAACCAAAAACGGCCGGCGATCGGAGCTCTAGCAGCTCGTCGCCGTCGGCCCTAAACAGAACCGAAACAGGGGGGAAAAAATCGGTCTAACCTGGTCGGTCCTGCGCGAAGACAGCCGGAAGTCGCAGCTCTAGCACCGTCGACGTTATCTGGCTGGAAAACGTCAAAAAACGCCGGTGATCGGCACCGCGTCGCCTCCTCTCCTCGCCTCCGTCTCCCCTGCTCCCTCGGGTGCTCGAACACGACAGAATGGCTTCGGCCATTCTGTTGTGTTTTTATTATTATTATTTTTTAAATAATAATAATAATAACAATAAAACTAACCGTTAATTAATCCTCAATTACCGTTTTGCCTTCCCGTGTTTCCGACCAATACGAATTTCGTTAAATCTCGTTATTAAATTAACCTAATCCCCGTCTTAATTTCAATCAAATTTATTCACTTTACTTTTCACTTTACAAATTTATTATTTTTTTATTTTCTCTCCAATAATAATAAAAAAAATCCCGGGTGTTACAATCCACCCTCCTTACAAAAATTTTGTCCTCAAAATTTGTGGCCTTGTTATTTCTCAACGTACTCATCTCACCTACTCAATACCCTTACTCATCTATCGATTACAACATACCACAACGCACAAGTCCACTAACTATAATTTAATTCATATCCTCAAACCCTTCTAACTGAATTCTCAACTTAAATCCTTGATCACCTAGTAAATTTATCACTACGGAACAATCTTATTCGTCCTATTAGTTTACATCGCTTGGCCTCACATAACTACCTCAATTCTTCAACTCACTTCAATATCGTGACCCCAAGAATTCAATCAATATCCTTCTTACTCTAAATCCTCAAAATTTCATTCTCTTCTACTCACCTAACCATAAATGACAAGTTCCCATGTCTTCACTATATCTTACCTTTCCTCAACTTACTCATTCCAAGCTCATCTCCTAACTTAAATCCCCACTACATTACCATCCTAAACTCATCGGGTACGACATCTCCAAAATCTTTGACTTCACCTTACACCGTACTCCCTAGCTCTCATACTCATACACCTACGCCTATTGACATGAACTGGTTCAGTTATCACGAGGACTCTTAAATCCCTCTAACTTAGTTCTAACTCTCCACTTCTCATCATGCTAAGTTCACTTAGTCACTTAATTGTCTAATCCAATGTTCATCACACACTTACATTACGACCTCAAATCTAAAAAAAAAATCGCCAAAACTACCTCCAAGTTATAACATCAAGAACAATAACATCTTATCCTAAATCCTCAAATCTAAATTCTCCACTACTCTAACACTTCATTCCTAATTTATCTCGAATCCTCACGACATTTCATTAATCATTCAGACACTATCCTTGTACACTTTTACTCTTTAAATCTATTCCTTATTCTTCAAGTACTAACAGAGTTCTCAAATTACCTTCACTATGCTTAATTTGTTCAACTTCTACCATAGTTGCTACCAGACCCTATAAATTTTAGATGTAACTAACCCCTTCCCAACTATTCGCTCAATACTCTAACTCGTATCGTTCTTATTCAATATCTTCTAAATTCCTCAACTTCACATGAAACACTAAATCCTTAATGACAAATCTTTTTATCTTAATCTTTCATTAGAGTTAACTAATCTCCTCAATCACGACATTAACGGTTTCAAATTTTGTTACATACGAGTCCTTATCCTTAATACACTCAAACGTTCTTCATGTAAATTCCCTCACTTTATAATTTCTATCTCTTCTCTACACTTACATATATCAGCCAATCAAGACAATTTATACCTCAAACAATCATGACATTTTCCTTAGTTATTTCAACACAACCTTCATACTCAAAGCTCTCATTTTCTCACTTACCTCACTCTTCACCCACTAACATAGTTCAAACGCATAACTTAGTCTAACTTTCATAACTATGTACTCTTACACATTTTATTAACTTTAACTTAATCACTCCTTACCTTATCCTTTCAAACTTTTACAAGTTAAATCTAAATATCTTCTAAGTTCTTCATATGAGAGCTAACTCTCTTATCCTAACTCTCTCTCTTCGTTAACTACTCTCTCTCATATGTCCGTCCCGAATCTAGAATTTAATATCATCGTTCTTCTAGCTTACATCTCCCATCCTCTACAAATACTCGAGTTCTCATTCACATCTCACTCTTAAGCTTACCTCTATCCTCTTAATTCCATCTAAAATTCATAATCTAACTTAGCACTTCTTCTATCTATATTGCATAATTCCAGCATTTGAGTGCTAACTTACATCCTATACTTAAACCTATCCACTCTTAAACTTTTGACTTTGACCTCAACAATTCCGACTTCGTTACATCTAAGTCGAACCTTTAAGCTTTTGAACTTAACATTATCTCTAAATCACTCACACACTAATTCTAACTTTTCTCTTGTTACATTATACCACTTCTAATTTCTTTCCTAAATCTCTCCAAACTTATACAAATGTTTAATTTCACTCAAGATGTTCTCTAAAGTTTAATAACTAAATCTACTCTATTTTGCTATTCCTACTCGCTTAATCGTCTATCCATTACATTTCTATCATATGTGATCCCTATCGCTAACTTACTATACTTCCTAACATAGCATGTCTTAGCCTATACTTCAGAATATTACCATAATTCAAGTGGCAAGGTTTTTCTCTACCTAATCAAGGCATCTAAGTTTCTATTCTCACCTTTAGGTTTTTAGCTCCATATTCCCAGGTTAAGTAACGCCAAAAGTTCCGCATGTCTACTACTTAACCTATCTAATTTTACTAAATTTTCTTCCTATACTGTGCCGGTCGTAATCTTCTCATGGATTCGCTCTCGTCCTTAATTGAGTCATCTACAGGGGTTGACTACACTTTGATCTCCAAATTTATAATCATTCTAACTACGTACTCTAACATTCAACCACTCATGTATTCATTGAATACAGTCGTATGTTTGATTTCTCACTTTCCTAATTAGGTATTTCCATCATTTACTCCACAACTAATCCTCATTACCACATTCACGACTCGACTCAACCCTCAATAGTCCCTACTAATGTTAACCTCACTTTATTTGACAATCAATCAACTTAACAATTTACTTAAGCTAGACACCCAAACATAGTCAACATCTAAATACTCCCCACTGGGTCCTAATTCTATCTATCACAATTTTTTTTAATTCTTCACTCTAGCTTTTTCTTGAGGTCAATTTGTCTAATTCTTTATTTCACAAAAAGAATGTAACTCTCTAAGGAAAATCCATCCTATGTATATCATTCTTACAATCACTCTAGGTTATCTATTTCCACACCTTTTCTAACAACTATCACTTCTACCCGACTATTTTTTACACTCAGCTCAGGTCGACCATACCTCTTTCCTCACATTCTTAGGGTATCAGACTTACTCTCATCCCAAGATTCCCTAATCTCTGTTTCACTGTCTCCAATAAAATTCCTAGCTATTCGAACTAACGATTTACTACGTCTATAAATTGGTTTAAGGGATCCACCAAAGTTGTCTCGATACACTCAGAAGTTTCTGGTACAATCACAAAACAACAGGGTTAAACCTAAACCAAACAAACAGAGATTAAACCAATCTAATCTTAGATATATACTAACTACAGTATAGACATACTTACAGTCGGTGAAGCACGTTGCATAGCGGCCGGCATTGTCGGGTAATCATTTGAACGACTCGACCATTTTGCTCTGATACCATCTTGTAACGCCCCCGAACCCACCCTGGCTCGGTGCGCTACTTGGCTCACTCTAACCCCAAGAATTTTTATAAACACCTAGGTATAAATAAAACTGACATAGCGGACTTTAAAATTAAATTACCCTAAGCTTTCTCTCAGGTCATACCTAATTGCCTAGACTCATTGATTTTCCTTAATTCTAACCGTTAAGCACCACGGCGTCCTTCTCGAAAATTTTAGCAAAGTAACGCCTGAAAATGGCGCCTCCAAAATGCTAAAAACCTGCATAAAATCCAATCCCAACTAGACCAGAATATTCCAACTATCTAACCAACCTACGAAATCTCCAACAGCAGTAAAGAGGGAAACTAAAATGCTAACATCCCTACATAAAGAAAGTCCACAGTACAGGGCGATACATCACCCTTAACTATGACTATATACCACAAATACACATAGCTATACCACAACCATTAAAACATCAACTAAAAAGAGATACATATTCCCAACATTTCTACAAACAGACATTACAATAAACTACTAAAATACAAAGCTCCACATCTCCCGAAGACCATGGTCGAGACGCCCCGACAACTGCCTGCACCGGCACGCCCCGTGCATCTCCGACTGCTCCCAAGTCCTGGCTGACTCACATAGCTCACCTGTAACCGCGTCGTTACCTACACCACAGAACACACACACACGTAAGCTTACGCTTAGCAAGTAGGGAATACGAATGCGACAACACACAATGCAAGCAACCTAACACATGCAGTTTCTACAACTCAGTTGTGTTTATTTGCGGTTCGTTGCTGTTCGTTACTTTAATCGTTTCATAAGCCGTGTGATTTGAGTAGGCACACATCCCATAACCGTCTAGGACGGCCAAACTCAGAATCACCAGAGCAAGACCAGACAGCTCACATCCCATAACCGTCTAGGATGGCCATACATGATCTCCTTCGTCGATCGTAGAATCCTATAACCGTCTAGGAATTCATACTCACGACCTTTACGTATTTTAGCCAATCATCCTTCATAGAGTTCCCTTTGGGGTGCCACTGCAAGCACCGTATCCCGATAAGGCACACTATTCCAGATCTCGTATTTTTTTAGCCGGTCTCTCATAGAGTTCCCTTCGGGGTGCCACTGCAAGCACCGTATCCCGACAAGGCACACTATTTGAGATTCATTACAATTCACTTTATCTAATTACGTTCATGCTCACAATGCCAAACAATGCCACTCATCTCTAGCGTAGCGTACTATAACTCACGATGCATGTTTCATCAAAGATATGCAATACAACACGAAACAAACCAACGACACACGAAACAAAACAACAAAATAAGCAAACAAGCAAAGAATTCCCTACCGTTCCATGGTGTAGGCCCGAAGGCAAAACAAACATCCTCTACTTACCTGAACTCTTGCACCGCACTTACTCGCTTTGGCTGCGTAAATTTCCCCACTCGGTAACCTATCACATTCACAAAAGTCACTTAAGCATTACAATTCACTTCTAAAGGATATTTAAGCTAACTCTAACTACAATTATTCAAACTTCGTTCAAATTAATCCTACATTCACCAATTACTCTCAAACTACTATTTCTAGCCTAATCCAACAAAAACCTAACGAAACGGGCCACTAATTTGGTTTCGGTAAAAACCAACCTGAAACCTCAAACGTGCATAACTTTTGCGTCGGTTATTGGAATCAAACGATTCCAGCGGCCACGTACTCCTCTCATAACCTATTTTAACCTGCCAAAAGGAATTTGAAAACAAACGACTCTAGCTAGGTTAAATTGACAAAAACCCAAACTGCCCCTTAACCCGTAATTTCCCCTTTTTCGATTTTTCATTAAATCTCACTCAATTCCTCACCAATCAACCATATCTAGCCTCAATTAACATAAACTAACCTAAAATCGAAGTTCCAATTCAGAAAACCCGAAATCCCTAAATTGGAGCCCTCGGTTTTTAGCTCCTCCCGAGCTGCCCACTGCTCGGCATTCCTTGCCAACACCGAGCTCAGCAATTTGACGCTGAGAGCAACCAAAAATGGCCGGTGATCGGAGCTCTAGCAGCTCGTCGCCGTCGGCCCTAAACAGAACCGAAACAGGGGGGAAAAATCGGTCTAACCTGGTCGGTCCTGCGCGAAGACGGCCGGAAGTCGCAGCTCTAGCACCGTTGACGTTATCTGGCCGGAAAATGTCGGAAAACGCCGGTGATCGGCGCCGCGTCGCCTTCTCTCCTCGCCTCCATCTCCCCTGCTCCCTCGGGTGCTCGAACACGACAGAATGGCTTCGGCCATTCTGTTGTGTTTTTATTATTATTTTTAAATAATAATAATAATAATAATAAAACTAACCGTTAATGAATCCTCAATTACTGTTTTGCCCTCCCGTGTTTCCGACCAATACGAATTTCGTTAAATCTCGTTATTAAATTAACCTAATCCCCGTCTTAATTTCAATCAAATTTATTCACTTTACTTTTCACTTTACAAATTTATTATTCTTTTATTTTCTCTCCAATAATAATAAAAAAAATCTCGGGTGTTACAGTTTCTGTTTCTATATCGTGAACTTTGTATTTGTTTTTTGTATTTGTTTTGTGTTATCACATTTATATGTTTGTTTCAAGTTTACTGAACCTATAATATTGCCTAAACTCAAATTGTTCTGTTTAGATTGAAGCTCAACTAGCATCTGTTGTGTTTGATTTGTTGTTTCCATTTTTGTGATGTGTTTCTTTGTTGTTTAGTATCACTTGTTTAGGTTTAATTGTTCAACCTTGTTTGCTGTTTAGTTGTTTAGGTTTGTGTTGTCAAAATTTAATACATAGAGAATTGATTAGAAAATGAAATGATAAATCTGAATTCTCATGTTTAGTTGTTGTTTTTATTTTTTGTTTTGTCCACTTGTGTGATTTTTTGAGTTGATTAGTTCTGTTTTAGTTGTCTAAATCCACTCCCATGCTAGTAACTATTGGGTTGAGTCAATTTTGAAATTGCTTAATCAAATTGAAGATTGAATTGTGGTGTTATTTAGTTGCTATTTTTTTTTTCTTGTTTTAGTGTTGCTGTTTTATTTGCATTATGGGAATCTGTTTTGTGTGTTTTGCAAAATATGTTTGGTTTGTTTGCTGTTTGACTTTTAATTGTTTAGAAGTCTCATGTTTTAGGTGTTCATTGATGCTTAAAATTAACCCATGTTCTGTTTAGAAAAGGTTGTTTAGGTAAAATTCTGGTTTAGAAAATTTCAAAATTTTATGTACTTTTTCTTCGTTTTTGTTGCATAACTTTCGGCTCTTAATAAATATGGTTTTCAAATTTTGGCAGCATGTATCCTATAATGTTGGCTAACTTTTGATAAAAATTCAGATTGATGGGAGTTGAATTGTGGAGTTTCTCTGTTTAGGATTTGTAAGCTTTTTAGTGCCCTATTTTTATAATTATTCCTTGCTATTTGTTAGTTTTTGTTTATGATTAGTTGCTTATTGTTGTTTGCTGCTCTCGTTTCTGTTTAGTGTGATTTGTTTGTGTTTATTGTTATGTTAGTTGCTTTTTTTGTTAGGAAACCTTAGATTAGGTCAGTTCCTTGCTATTTGAGTGTGAACCATGAGTAGGGAACATTCTTCTAGGTCTTACCCTAACCATCCAAAAGTTAAGTATCAACCTAGCTATGAATACACCTCCACCTATGAGGGACATTTAAGAGATAAAACGAGGAAGAGAAACGAGGATAGATACTGCACCCAAATCAAATTTGAGGATGAACCATACATTCCTTATTTTAGTGTCCTTAATGATAAGAGAAAATATTTGACTTGGATTTAAATGGTGGAAGAATATTTCTTCGGTGAGGATTACTTGGAAAAAGAAAAGATTAGGATAGCCTCTAAGAAATTAATCGATGATGCTAAGGATTGGTGGGATAATCTTTTAGCCTATAGGATAAGGATTGAGGATGACCAAGTAAATACTGGGAGATTAATGAAAAGACTTATGGAAAATAAATTTGCCCCAATACCATTAGAGCAAGATCATGGCTGTTTAGATTACCCTACACCGAGCCATAGAATTTTCCATAACCATCGTTCCACTAGGTGTCCTAGTAGCCTCTCAATGCCTTGTTTTAGTGGATCCTCAAAGGATTTTGATGATTGGCTTGATGAAGTTGAAGAAGTGTTTGATTTTCATGAGGTGTCGGAAAGGTGAAGATTCAAAATTGCCTCCCAAGTTCTCATCGGATATGCTAATACATGGTGAGAAAAACTTAAGAGGAAAATGAGATTGGATGGCAAAGATGAAGTTTATACTTGGAAGTTAATGAGCTACTTAATGGAAGAAGAGTTTGCCCCAAGGATTTTAGAAGTAGAGCCTCACTTTAGAAAACCTTCTAAGTCACCCAACATTTATGAACCCCAACCTTCCTTAACCTAAACCTAAACCAAGCTTAGTGAGGAAGTCTTTAGTGAGAAAGAGGTTGAGATACTAGAAGAAGAAGTCTCCTATCCCGAGGAAGGTCTATTATTTGACTTGAATGATGACTCTTATGGACAAGAGGAACATGATCAAGTGAGAATTTTTGGAGATAGCATTATAGACCCCTTACCCAAACCGAATGCATTGAATATTTTGGAATTGCAAATTTATTTGAGGAATCTCTATTTGATGTTGAAAGTGAGCTAGTGGTGGAAATCATAGAAGCCTTTGAGCCCCAAGAAATAGAAGCCAAACACGAGTCTTTCCAAAATTCTAAATTTAATGAGGTTATCATGTGGTATAACCCATTTTATGACGATCCTAGGGAAGACATTTTGGTTAAGGACTTTATTGAGCCAACCTATGCATTAGAGGGAAATTTTTATGCAAAGTATGCATCCATGAATATTCTCCACATCCAACAAGAGTCCTACTTAATGGATAAAATTCACATTGACCCATTTTTAATCCAAACTGAGAGTGTAGTTTATGTTTTAGAAGGAAATGGTTTTCCCAATTTTCCCTCATGGACTAAGGAGGATAGAGGTCTTTGTAGAACCCTAAGTCACCTAGCATTTTAAAGCTAAACCTTAAGGATGAATTGTCTAGGAAAATTTTAATTGACATAATACCTAGGTTTGTTCCACCAAATACTTTAATTTCTTGGTTTTTTAGAATTGGTTGGAACATAAGTCATATTTTATTTTGTGTTAAACTTGTGTCTTGCATTTATTTTCCTTATTTGCATGTTACTAATGAACTTAATGTTGTCTATCTGTAACGCCTCGAGTTATTTGAACCTAGTTCGCCACACATAATACTAAACCGAACCATGACTTTCTGAGAAAATTTTAAAATTTTATTCAACGATCAAGACTTGACCCTTAAAACAATAAAATTTACAACGAAAAAACATTTGTATGAACGACATTTGTTAAATAATTAAATATTGAAGATAGTTGGTTGGAAAAGAAAATAAAACAGAACACATCTGCTGCTGAATAGTTCTAGTGATAGATATAGTGACAAAAGAGTCTCGGCGGTAGAAGCCGTACAAATTACATCTTCCACTCACAAAACGACAACGTTTTACACTCGCATCCACCGCTCACAAAACGACAAATCTCCTAATTACTTCTACCGCTCACAAACGACAAACATTCTCAGCTCACATCTACCGATAGAACAAGCTGCATCTTCCGATCACTAGATGACAAAAATCCTCAATTCACATCTACCGATCGCAAAACGACAAAATTTTTCCTACATCTTCCGATAGATATAATACTCGACATCACCCGGTCACAAAACGACAAATTCTAATACTCACATCCACTGATGGACTACACCCACCGATAGACAAAACTCTTGACTTCTACCGATGGACTAAATCCACCGATAGATAAAACTCTCGACTTTTACAGATGGACTTAATCCACCGATAGACCAAAAATACTCAACATCTGCCGATAGACATCATCTACCAATAGATCAAAAATACTCAACATCTGCTGATAGATATCATCTATCGATAGATCAAAAACACTCAACAAAAACAGCATAGCAACAATTTCACTCTAAACAAAGAAAATTCTGACTACCAAAAGAACTTGAGCATTTTACTAGAAATCATTCAAAACTACTTAAATCTGTGTATTACTCCAAAATTTGGTAAAAACCACTATTAAAACCAACAGAGTATCATTATCAGAAAAGTCTCAAATTGTATTCAAAACATCAAAACTACCACTGTCATAAAAACTCTCAACATACTTAACTTGAATCATGGTTCACTGAACCTTCTCATCTACTGCCACCAGCTAAATCGCCCCATCAGTTGCCAGATCGATGCATGAATTCATCCCTCCAACCTGCCTAGTTCTCAACAAACTCAGAGAACATACTTGCTGTCACTTCTTCACCTACATCACAGAACTCATCTATTAGCCTAATGCTAAGTAAATAAAGCAGTAATGAAATGGAATGCTGAAACATAAATTCCTAAACATGCAGTTTCTACTTTCTCATCTCAGTTGCATATGCATTCGTTTCTGATCTGATCCCTCTGTGAAATTGGGAGTTGGATCACTTCTCCCAAAGTCATACATCCTCTCACTCGATTAAGGGGCGGATTAGTTCCCTTAATAACTATTCAGATCCCTCTGTAAAATTGGGAGTTGGATCACTTCTCCCAAAGAATAAATCCCTTCATGAGTTAAGGGGCAGATTAGTTCCCTTAATAGTTTATCTGTTACAGTCTGTTCATTCTTTACCATGCCATTTCATGTAAATTCATTTTCGTATACTTTCAAAATATGATGCATGACATACAAACACATTCAAGCATACATAATCCTACTGTTTTGTGATGTAAGCCCGAAGGCACAAGCATACTTCACTTACCTGGTCTCTTGGAAAGTATTGGGTGGAAGACTACCTCGGGAGCCTGCTCACCTATAATCGTAAACAGAGCATCACATTACTAAACTTCATTCTAAACTATTTCAAAATCTTAGGGAAGCTAGCTGGAAGTCTTGTTCGTCGAGTATTCCTGGTTCACCCCAAAACCCGAAACTAACTCTTACTCACAGCATTCACGAACACTCCCCTACAATCACTCTGTTATCTAATCACTAAAACAACAAGTAAAAATGAAACAAAACTCACCTAGAATGGAGAAAAATTAGAGAGGAAAATGTCGGAAGGAAGTCTGTTGAGCTGGGCTAAAAATCAAACGAAGGGAAATGGAAATAGGGTGGCGGCTACTGTGCATTAAACGCAGAACCTCTTCCCTTAAATAGGTTATCCACTTTATATCTCAATTTACCATTATGCCCTTGCCTAGTCACTCATTAGCCTAATCACTAATTTCCCCCAATTTCATCTATAAAACATTCACTACTAGTTGACAAAATAAGTTGGCTCAATGAAACCGGGTGTTACACTATCTCTTAGTAGAAATTAGTTATGCCATCATACCCTCTTGTGATTCTTCAACTTGTTTCATTATATATGTTTTTGAAGAATATAACACTTGTTTTATGATGAATCTATTGTTTAGGAATATGAAAGGATATTTAGTTCATAACATTTTGTTGAACTTCATGACTATAGAATTTCATTGCATTACAAATTATTGGCTTGATCTTATTAGATGTACATAAATTGCTTTATTTTTGAGTAGCATGAAGCTAGTTTTAAATGTTGGACTTGCATGTTTTAAAATCATTTATGTTGAAAGAAAGAACATTGAAGCCAAGTCTTGAATGAATTTTGTTGTATTGACATGTGTATTGAGCATTTGAATTTTCAGCTTAAAGATAATAACATGTTAATTGAATTGAACTTTATTAGACTTGTTTTTTTATGATAAGTTCTCTATTAATTTGAAACTTATGCATGAGCCTAATTTATTGAGATTGAGAATTGGAATATGTTATCTAGATGAGAAGAAAATTTGGTTGATTGATCATAAATTTTATGATCTCTTTTCTTATCTAATTGAATTTAACTCTCATATTTTGGAAAAGAATTATTTTTATGCTATATCTTCATATATTGTTAAAAGGAGGGATTCTTTCAGAATCTCATTATTTTTTAAAGACAACTATTATGGAATAGCAAAGAAGCTAGTTACTATTGTGCCAACAAGGTATGTATCACTCAACAATCTATTTGATTGGTTACTTAGAATTGGATAGAAAGTAGATTGTTTAGTCATTATTTTTGCTTGGATATATGGACATATTGATTATAATCCCTCTTTGACGATTAGATTTAAAGATTATTTGAAAGAGGATTTATTTTGTGAAGTCGCACATAACGTAGCTCTTATCTTGTCATATTCATCTTTGAAGTTGAATAATCATGTGATCGATAACTTTAGTAGTACTTCCATGAATGCATCTCTTGATTTTCCCTTAGAGCTTGTTTGCTTATGGAAGATAACTTTGATAAATTTTGAATTTGGTAATATTATTGTGAGTTTACCTCTTGAATTCGATTTGGAATACACTCTCTTGTTGGAGGTAACTTTGTCGAATTTTGAGTTTGTTAATCCTATGCCTTTTGTTTTCCGTTTGGATTGTAAATTTTTTTAAATAGGCTAACCAAGTTGAAATTTGTAGCCTTTACACTTGAAAGGAAAGGATTACAAGGAGGTAACCATCCAGATTTGAGGCCCAATCCTCAATCCTCCAAAAAGGATGATGTGCCCTGGCTAGTTGGTAAAGAACAAGGAGACGAGTCTTTAGATTTGAGGACAAATCTTCAACAACCCAAAGAGGATGATGTGCCCACGATCCCGAACCGTCAAGCATAAACCAAGGTATGAATTTTAATTATTTTATCAACTACTGGTTTGTGTATTTTATAAAGGAATCAAGTCGTTCATCTTCACAAGTGTACAAACCAGATTGCTCGTTTTTGAAGTAGTTTGTCCTCCTTTTTGACAAATATTGTAATTAAATGCATTAGCATTTACTTGTAATTTTGGGGCAAACATTTAGCCTTATTTGATGACATGCTTGCCAAATTATTTCTTTTTATATTTAGAGGAAAAGTCTTTTGGATCACTCAACTGATCATGGAAGAGGAGATGCTCAGGGAAAATTGGAGAATCAAGTTGCCGCGTGGCTGAAGCATTTCATCGAGCATTTGGCGTGCAAAAGGATGCTGAACCGGGTTGAACCAAAGTGAACCAGGCAGGCCACTGGTGCGCGCAAGGAGCAACGCAGCGCACGTACATGACATTGCACAGCGCCAGCATGCCAACGACTATTTTTATAGCCGTTGCTCCAATAGCTATTTTGCCGATTCTCTTTCTCCTTCTTCACCCGATTCCTCTCCTCTATTTAATCTCTCTTCTAGCTTTGTAAAAGAGTTAGACAAAATGAATAGAATCTGAATTTTGAAGCGTTGAAGCTTGTCCAAAACTGTGAAGGTTTTCATCTTGCCGTAGAGGTAAGAAGCGTCGATTGTTATCAATCGAAAGGAGTAGAGCCTCCGGTGCTTTTAAGGCCGAGGTTCCTTGTTTGTCACTGCCCCATTGTTCTCTCCCTCTTCTACGTGAAGAAAAGCAGTAGACAGTGGGATAAACCATCCACTTTCACTAAAGGTTCTCTCGGTTATGTGAGAATCGTTGTTTGAAGGACTTGAATTGTCTTCAAACCAGCAAGGAAGTGCCTTCCTTCCATTTTCACTCGTTTCTATGCAAATCACAGTAACACCCATCTAGTTTTTTAAGTGTTCTCGGTGAAATCCGAAAATATAGCATTTTACGATCTTTTTTTTTGTTTTTGTGCATTAGATTGCTGCTGCTTCCGCTTGAACCGATTGGCGCCTGCTCAATGAGAGATTTGCAGGTCGCGAATCGTGTCATATCCTTTTCCATTATGTACTTAATTCACTTAATTTTGCAGCTATTGAGTATCTTATTATCTTCTTTTCCATTACCATCAGAATGAAAATTTTAACATGGTCTCCACTATTTATTTGATATTCCCCAAAATTAGAAACAATAATTATAATCCAATATCTAGACCAAAATATCCAAACAAACAATATAAAAAATAATAATAATGACCATCCTGTGGGGTCCCTCCATTATGATGAGGGACCCATCTCATTAATGAGATGTCTGAAAAATGAGGAAAGTTTGAAAAACTTTCCTTCGGCGCCTACTCTCTTTTTGCAGCACCCACCTTACTTTAAGTAAGGTGTTTACAGGCACACACCTTCCTTTAAGGAAGGTGTTCCCTTTGAAGCCTCTATAAATAGAGGCTTCATGCACACTCTTCAAATCATCCGAAGCAACTCTTCAGTGGAGTGAAGAAAGAGAGAAAATAAGAGAGTATCATTTTTGGGAGAGAAAAGAAAGAGGGAGAGAAAAATAGGTGTGGTGCTTTTGTGCACATTGAGAGTTCTAAGAGTGGTTATTTCTCTTAGTAAATATTTTCTAGGATATTCGATATCTAGAAAAATATTGTAAATCCTATTTTTCATAGTGAGATCTTTCTGGACTCGGTCCCCGTGGTTTTTTCCTGATTTGGGTTTCCATGTAAAATTCTCGATGTTGGTTTTACTCATTATTTCTCTTACTTCTTGGCCGTTGTAATCTTACGACGTGGGAAAATATTCCTGGTATTTTTCGGATCGCTTCCGCTATCATTTCTCATTCCGACAAATTTTCGTTATTTTCCCAACAAGTGGTATCAGAGCTAGGTCGACTTCTTTAAATCTAGTATGCTCTGTGGTTGCGGTTTTTAAACTGATCTTCCACATCAGAAAAAATTTTAGAGGTTGTGTCCTTGTGCCGTGTTTCAATCATGGAAAGTAACCCGAGTCGGATGGTCACGTTGAACGGCTCCAACTATCATGTGTGGAAAGGGAAGATGGAGGATCTTCTTTATGTGAAAGACTATTATTTACCCGTATTTTTTGGTGCGAAGCCGGCAGATAAATCTGATGTCGAATGGGAATTATGTCATCATCAAGTGTGCGGTTACATTCGACAGTGGGTAAATGATAACGTCCTCAACCATGTCAGTGAGGAAAAGAACGCTCAAAGCTTATGGAAAAAGCTTAAGGAGTTGTACGCTCGGAAGACTGGTAACAACAAGCTGTTTTTGATCAAGCAGCTTCTGGGGTTAAAGTACCAAAAGGGAAAAGCTATGACTGATCACCTGAATACATTTCAAGGAATTATCAATCAGTTGGCTGGAATGAAAATCAAGTTTCATGAAGAAGTTCAAGGGTTGATGCTTCTTGGGACTTTGCCAGACTCGTGGGAGAAATTCAGAATGTCGTTGTCTAACTCGGCCCTAGATGGTGTTTCTGCTATGGATGTAGTCAAAAGTAGCGTTCTGAACGAGGAAATGAGAAGAAAGTCAATGGGTTCTTACTCACAGTCAGAGGTCCTAGTCACCGAAAACAGGGGGAGAAGTCAAAGCAAAGGTCCGGCCAACAGAAACCGGAGTCAAAGCAAGTCTAGAAAATACGCTAACGTTGAGTGTCATTATTGTGGCAAGAAGGGTCACATTAAGAGATTTTGTCGAAAGTTTCTTCGAGAAAATCTGAATGCCAAGGGAAACGAAATGAAGGCCGAAGAGAGTGACGCAGGCGAGAAGGTAGTGCTGGCCATCGAGGAATTCTTTATTGTGTACGATGGAGACGCCGTTAATCTTGCCTCCCAAGATACAAGCTGGGTAATTGATAGTGGCGCTTCGATACATGCCCCTTCGCGGAGGGATTTCTTCTCGTCCTATACTTCTGGTGACTTTGGAAGTGTAAGGATGAGAAATGATGGCGTTGCAAAAGCCATTGGTATGAGAGACGTACGTTTAGAAACCGACAATGGCAACACCTTGTTTTTGAGAGGTGTGAAGCACATTCCCGACATCCGCATGAATTTAATCTCGACCGGAAAGCTTGACGACGAAGGGTTTTGCAATACCTTTCGTGATGGAAAATGGAAGCTCGCCAAAGGCTCTTTAATTGTGGCGAGAGGACAAAAATGCTCCTCTTTGTATGTGATGCATGCAAAGATCGTAGATTCCACAGTCCATACAGTGGACCATGAAGACATGGTAGATCTTTGGCACAATCGGCTTAGCCATATGAGTGAGAAGGGCTTGATGATTCTCGCCAAGAAGAACTTGTTATCAGGTATAAAAGGAGGCTCTCTAAAGCAGTGTGCTCATTGTTTGGCTGGTAAGCAGACTCGAGTAGCCTTTAAAAGTGTCCCCCACTCGCGGAAGCCGGGTATACTCAACATGGTGTACTCCGATGTGTGCGGCCCGATGAAGACAAGAACACTTTGAGGTGCGTTGTACTTTGTGACTTTTATCGATGATCATTCAAGGAAGATTTGGGTGTATATGTTAAAGACAAAAGATCAAGTGATAGACGTCTTCAAGCAGTTTCACGCTCATGTGGAAAGAGAAACAGGTGTGAAGCTAAAATGCATCCGGACAGACAATGGAAGTGAGTACTGTGGTCCTTTTGATGAGTACTGTAGAGATCAGGGTATTCGACATCAAAAGACACCTCCGAAGACTCCCCAGTTGAACGGATTAGCTGAGAGAATGAACAGGACACTCGTTGAGAGGGTGAGTTGTTTGTTCTCGCAGTCACAGTTGCCAAGATCCTTTTGGGGTGAAGCCTTGAGTACAGTGGTTCACGTTTTGAATCTCACACCGAGTGTTCCACTGAACTTCGAAGTTCCAGACAAGATGTGGTCAAGAAAAGAAGTTTCTTACAATCATTTGCGCATTTTTGGGTGCAAGGTCTTTATTCACATTCCAAAAGACGAGCGGTCGAAGCTAGATGTGAAGACGAGGCCGTGTGTATTCATCGGTTATGGTCTTGATGAGTTTGGCTACATGTTCTACTATCCAGTGGAGAAAAAGCTTGTAAGAAGCCGAGATGCAGTGTTCGTAGAAAACCAAGGCATCAAAGACATCGATAAGGCTGAAATGGTAGAGAGGTGCAATGATGATCTGATCGATTTGGATCCAATTTCTACATCTGCAAGGCATTTTGATCAAGGGGGAGCGGAACAAGAACATGATACAAGTCCCACATATGGCGAAATTCCCACAACTGATAATGTTGAACCAACTCAACAAGTCAAGGAAGAGGTTCAAGAGTTGCCAGAAGAATCTCCGTTGAGAAGATCCACTAGAGAGCGACATCCTTCGACGAGATACAACAGATGAGCATGTGATGCTCACAGATAGCGGAGAGCCAGAAACGTACCAAGAGGCAACTTCTGTTGATAAGAAGAAAGAGTGGCTGAAAGCCATGGAGGAGGAAATGCAATCTCTTCACAAGAATCACACTTATGACTTGGTGAAGTTACCCCAAGGAAAGAAAGCTCTCAAAAATAGATGGCTCTACAAGTTGAAGACCAAAAATGCAAGCTCACAACCAAGGTATAAGGCTCAGTTAGTTGTGAAGGGGTACGGTCAGAAGAAAGGAATCGACTTTGAAGAAATATTCTCATCGGTGGTGAAGATGTCCTCGATCCGAGTTGCTCTTGGTTTAGCGGCACGCTTGAACTTGGAGATCGAGCAATTTGATGTTAAAATTGCATTTCTTCATGGTGACTTGGAGGAAGAAATTTACATGGAGCAGCCCGAGGGATTCAAAGTCAGAGGGAAAGAAGAACTTGTGTGCAAGTTGAAAAAGAGCTTGTATGGCCTCAAACAAGCTCCACGCCAGTGGTACAAGAAGTTTGACTCTTTCATGGTGAGTCAAGGGTACGGTCGAACATCGTCAGACCATTGTGTCTTCATCAAGAGGTATTCCGATGATGATTTCGTCATTCTCCTCTTGTATGTTGACGATATGCTGATCATAGGCCGTAACACTAGCAAGATTGCTAAGTTGAAGGGAGAATTGAGCAAGTCTTTTGCAATGAAAGACTTGGGTGCGGCAAAGAAGATACTCGGTATGAAGATCTCTCGTGATAGGAAGAATGGGAAACTGTGGTTATCTCAGGAAGACTACATCGAGAAGGTACTGGAAAAGTTCAACATGAGCAAGGCCAAAGCTGTGTGTTCTCCACTTGCAGGTCACTTCAAGCTCAATTCAGAGCAATGTCCTACAAGTGAGAAAGACAAGGCCGACATGAGTCGAGTTCCTTATGCGTCTGCAGTTGGAAGTTTGATGTATGCCATGGTTTGCACTCGACCTGATATTGCTCATTCAGTTGGAGTAGTCAGCCGATTCCTCTCCAATCCTGGCAAAGAACACTGGGAAGCAGTGAAGTGGATATTCAGATATCTCAGAGGCACTTCCAGATTGTGTTTGTGTTTCGGTGGTAGTGATCCTATGCTAGTTGGATATACCGATTCAGATATGGCCGGTAACGTTGATTCCAGGAGATCCATTTCAGGATTCTTGATGATTTTTGCAGGCGGAGCCGTGTCTTGGTCATCCAAGCTACAACATTGTGTTGCATTGTCCACCACAGAAGCCGAGTATATTACAATTACTGAGGGTTGCAAGGAGGCTTTATGGATGAAGAGATTTCTTGAGGAATTGGGTCTGCGCCAAGAAAAGTATATTATGTTCAGTGATAGCCAGAGTGCTATCCATCTCTCTAAAAATTCATCATTTCATTCGAGGTCCAAGCATATTGATGTGAGGTATCATTGGGTTCGAGATTTGCTCGAGACAAAGCAGTTGCATTTGGCGAAAGTGCACACCAGTGAAAACGGTTCGGATATGTTGACAAAGGCTTTACCGAAGGAAAAGCTTGAGGCTTGTCGGCGAAAAGCAGGATTATTGGAGATGCCTCATCATAAGTCGGGAGGGGGATATTTGTGGGGTCCCTCCATTATGATGAGGGACCTATCTCATTAATGAGATGTCTGAAAAATGAGGAAAGTTTGAAAAACTTTCCTGTAGCACCCGACAATTTCGGCCAGGTGATTTTTCTTAACCATTTTGATTATCACCCTTTTTGCTAAACTTTATGATTTTAAATTAAAAGTCAAGACATATTTATTACAAGTTGAATGAAACTAGGTTGGGTGGCAGGGTTGTAATTAAGGAAGGATGGATCAAGTATAAATAGGAAATGGAAACCTTAAACCCCATTTAAACCTCACTGTAGCCGACGCTCTCACTCTCGGCGATTTTTCTCTTCCCCAGAGCCCTCTCCCTCGGCCAACTACAGCTCCTTTCGGTGACCGATTTTCAATCTTCGCCCCAACAATCCACATCCTAGGTAAGACTCTGTAATGTAGTCACTGATTGGCTATTTAGAACTCTGTTTTTCCTGCTAAGACCCGTAGCTTCGGATTCTTCTTTGGCAGTGAAATATTAGTGGCATTCGTAATCTGTGACTAGTTATTAGGTTGAAATTGATTACTTCTAGGATGACTTTTAGTTAGAACTTTTAGGATTTTTTATTTACTACTGTAATGTAAAATGTTTTAGGTAAAGAAGTCTGAAGTGAAGTGCTCGAGTATTGCTAAGGAAACCAGGTAAGTGGATGTTTTAAGACTTCCGGCCAATAGGGCCCTACATCACAAGGATATTAAGTTAGTTTCAGTTGTCTGATGTTTGTTCTGTGCTAGTAAGATTTCTTGTACTTGGATGATTTATGGATGTTCAGAGTTTTGTTATGAGACGTTCTGGTAGAGTCTATAAATTCGACTGTTCTGGTATGATACTTTCTATAGTCTGAAGATTTAAAAGCATCCATGTCATGCATCATGATTTACTTCTCAAGCATATGAAAATGTTTATGAGCATTGTTTTTCCATGAACAAGACATGACAATGAATATGAAACTTATGCAACCGGATTAAGTGAGGGTTGGGGGCGGTTTGGCGTATGTCACTGTCCAAAGAGAAGGACCATGAATACGGCCTGAAAGGGACTATGTACACTTGCACTGTCATTCCCCCTTTACGGCACAAATCCTCCCTTAATCCATATGGTGAAAGTGATGAACAAGAATACGAATAAGAACAGAAAAGAGCATGAAACGAACATGATCATGATTTTCTTGCAACTATGCATTTACATATACATGTTAGCGTTGCATTCCTTACTAAGAATTAGGCTTATAGTTTGAACCTTATGATGTAGGTGAAGAAGTATCAGGTGAGGATTCCAAAGTTAATGAAGACGTCTAAGTTTGGTTGCTGGAAGGTGCTCATGGAGCAATTCTGTGGCTGGATGGCGAATGAGACACCTGGTTAATGCTCTTATGATTTCAGTTATGATTATGAATATGGTAGTTTAAGTACGATGAGTTTATTTTATAACATTGAGCCTTTGAAATTGTCTGGTTGACCATCGAGTCTGGGAATGGTTATAAGGATTATTAAATGATCTATCGCTTAAGTCTTCCGCTATATGTATTCTGGATGAGTCTCTGATTTTCATTCGTATGAATGTTATGTCAATGGAGTATGAAGTCTGTGAAGGTTATGTTTACCGGTAGATGTTCTCTATCGGCAGATATAGTTAAGGAGTTAAGTGTGGTCTATTGGTGGAGGTGTTATACACTGTTCGCTGGCGGATGTAGTGTGTTTGCTTTCGGGTGACGTAAGTTATCCGGATGATGTCACCGGATGATGTCTTCTGTATTTAACCGGATGATGTCTCCTACTACTGGGCGTCTAAGAATGAGTGAAGTTTAGTGAAGTTTAGTGAATCACATGGGGAGCACATGTCATTTCGGATGATGTAAATGATGTTTTGTCGTCTAGTGATCGGGCGATGTAGTGTATTTCAAATACCGGATGATGTAAGTATTGTTTGTCGTCTAGCGATCGGGCGATGTAGTGTATTTCAAATACCGGATGATGTAAGTTTTGTTTTGTAGTCTAACGATCGGGCGATGTAGTGTATCGCTTATGTCAAGTGATGTTTAATGAGTCACGAGAGATGCACGTGCCCACCGGAAGATGTCTTCTAATGGGCAACGATAATTGAGTCATGCAGAGCACACGTGACAAATCGGAAGATGTGTACCCTATCAGCCGATGCATGCAAACCCATGCGGCCCAAGCAGAATGCAGTCGTGTGATCTGAGGGCATTTCTTTTCTGCCCGATTATGTCATGGAACTGACAACCGAGCATAGTTGCTCGATTCTGTGAACTAAAGAGTTATTAGATTAATGAAAGAGTCAAGTTTTGGATGGTTTATGTAACGCCCAGAAATTTTGGCTATGAGTTTTGAATTTTAAGTTTACGGGTTTTGAGATTTAAGCCTTATAGCGTATTAATTCGTAGGAATAGTAAATTAAGTCCGATTGGCAAATGGGAAGTTTCGTAGGAGCCCTAGGAATAAATAGAAATATTTGGTGAAATAAAATAGTTTGAAGAAACTAAATTGATAGGTTAATTAATGGGCGTAAGCAAGGAAATAATAAAAAGGGCATTTAGGTAATTTGTTAAATCAAATTATTACTTAATAAGAAAACTCTCCGCACTTCTTCCCTCCCTCACGATTTCCTCTCCCTCGCGATTTCCCTCTCCTCCATCGCCGATTCCCTACACGTCGATCGACTCCTCTGATTCCGGCGTTTTTCCTTCAAGTTTCTTCAACAAATCAACCCTCTAAGTAAGCTCAATGTTTTAGTCAAGTTAGTTGTCGTTTTTGGAGTAGTTTTGGTTTAGGGTTTGTGAAGAAATTTAAGGATTTCATTGGAAATCAATAGGGTTGTTAATTTATTACTCATTGATGATATAATGATGGTTATTTAAGTGAGTTTAACAAATTTATGGTGTTTGTAGTTGATTAGAATTAATGTTGATTGTTGAAGGTAGTTGGAGAAAAACATTAATGGAGTTTTAGTAAATGCGAGCACAATGTGCTCGACGAAATGTCCAAACGAAGTGAAGTAAAGTTTTTGGAAGAATTGGCTTAGCTCGGGATTTCGTTTAGTGTTAGATTTTATGATTTAGAGTTAAAACTAATGACGTTTTATGAAACTACCTTAGGTAACCCCAAGCTCAAGGACGGTACTCGGCATATCTAGGACGCCAGGTAAGTGAGTGTTAGGTTTTCCGGCCCCTAAGGCCCTACATCGTAACGATGTTGATAATGTTGGTTATGATGAAGTTAGGTAGTTATAGGGGTTGGTGGTAAGACGGGTAGCTTAAAGTAGTGCCTTAGCGATTAGTTAGTGGTTGTTCGATAGGTGTTTTTATGTGTGTTACTCCTCATGCATCATGTTTTATTAAAGTGCATACGAACTATTTATGAGCATGTTTATGAAAAATTAAACTAAACAACGATAATGTGTAATGGATCTCACGCGTTATGCTATTGGTTCTCACAGGGCAAGTATTGGTTCTCACGGGGCAAGTCTTGGTTCTTACGGGGCAAGATTGAGGTCTATATAGTAGACAATGTGCTAATGATAGAAAGACAAAAACGAAATGAACATGTTTTATAAATGACATGCATATATGTAACAGTTATATTTAGTGCACTCTTTACTAAGCATTAGGCTTAATGTATTTATCGTATGATGTAGGTGACGAGAACAAAGGTGACCCTCCGGATGATAACGCTTAAGTGGTCGATGGGAGAGGATCGTGGCAACGGGCGTGTTTTGGCTTGGTATGACGACTCGGGTGTGGACTCCGTATATTTTGGGGTAATATGGTGTATAGAGGAGGATGAATAGAATGAACGATAAATTTTAGGTTGTTTAGAGGAGTTTGATATTTTGAGAATAGTGTAGTGAACATAGACTTGGAGTTGATTTTATTTAGATGATTTGTACGTATTTGTTTTGGTGAAGTTTAGGAAATTACGCATCTATGTTAAGTTGTTGAAATTGTGGTTTTATTGATGTGTTTGATGATTTAGGTGTTTTGAACTGTGGGGATTGGCTCAGTTTTAGAGCGATCCACGCGGTTCGTTTTCATGAGTTCTTCTCGTATGCTTAGGTTGCGTTAATGCCGCACTTTGGATGATTGATGAATGAATGTTTTGGTTTATGTATGACAGATTTTATGTTGGGGAGTATTGGAAGTTATTTGGTGAAGGGTATGGGGAAGTGGAAGGAAAAAGAGTGGAAGAGAAAGGAGTAAGTAGTGTTCTGGAATTCGGATTCCAGAACGCATGCCGATCGCTCGCCCCTGGGTGGCGAGCGATCGGCGTTTGTGGTAAATAGGCGACGCTCTGGAATTTCATTCCAGAGCGCCTGCCGAGCGATTGCCTGATAGGCGATCGCTTAGGCGAACTCAAGGGGCGAACGATCGCCCCTCATTTTCCTTCACTGGCGACTGATCGCCAGTGAGGAAAGGCGACCAGTCGCCCCTTTTGGCTGACGAATTTGACGGTTTTGCCCCCCCCCCTTTATTTTATTGACTTATTTAATTAGTTTCTATTTTACTTAAGGTGTTACGTAATGTGTTTTTTTAAAAAAAAAAAAGAAAAGAAAATTTCTACGTAATATTATAGAGACTAAGTTAGGAGTAAGTTATGGCTAGGCCGTGACGGTCCTGACCGGGTTGGGGTCGTCACAGTTTAGTTCTGTCAGATGGTATGTTGTCCGCGAGTCAAGTTTTAAGTTCTAAGTTTCCTTTAAAAAAAATGAAAATAATAAAAATAATACTAATAATGAACATGATACAGAAAGTAAAAAAAAAAAATTAAATGATTAAGAAAGTCATGAATTATGTCTCGGCCCTACTGGGGTCGTTACATTTCCTTCGGCGCCTACTCTCTTTTTGCAGCACCCACCTTACTTTAAGTAAGGTGTTTGCAGGCGCACACCTTCCTTTAAGGAAGGTGTTCCCTTTGAAGCCTCTATAAATAGAGGCTTCATGCACACTCTTCAAATCATCCGAAGCAACTCTTCAGTGAAGTGAAGAAAGAGAGAAAATAAGAGAGTATCATTTTTGGGAGAGAAAAGAAAGAGGGAGAGAAAAATAGGTGTGGTGCTTTTGTGCACATTGAGAGTTCTAAGAGTGGTTATTTCTCTTAGTAAATATTTTCTAGGATATTCGATATCTAGAAAAATATTGTAAATCCTATTTTTCATAGTGAGATCTTTCTGGACTCGGTCCCCGTGGTTTTTTCCTGATTTGGGTTTCCATGTAAAATTCTCGATGTTGGTTTTACTCATTATTTCTCTTACTTCTTGGCCGTTGTGATCTTACGACGTGGGAAAATATTCCTGGTATTTTTCGGATCGCTTCCGCTATCATTTCTCATTCCGACAAATTTTTGTTATTTTCCCAACACATCCATGCATACTCAAATCATATTTAACACATTAGCTACAAGTTAATTATGCTAATTACATGTTGATCTATTACAGTTGTCTTGCCAACCTTATTATTCTACTTCTTCACTTTGATTTTTTATGCGCAATGCTAAAAATGTGATCCTGATTTAAGTGGATTTGGAGATTTAAGAGACTTGTAAGAGAAATCATAATGTATGTCTTAAATTTTTGCATACACAGTCAATTTCAAGTTGTAGTAGCTTTAGTTTGAACATACATAATACAATGATTAATATCGTTGAAGAAAACGAGTTTAAATCCCTTCGAGATATGCCACCCCTCAAGTGGATGACATACACTCTAGTATTAGGAGACCGACAATATAAGCAAACACTTTCGAAATTAAATTGGCAATTATTCAAATGACACAATCTTCAGTTCAATTTAGGATTTACGTAATGATGATCTGAATTCTTATATTGCGAATTTCCTGGAGATTTGTGATACATTCAAACACAATGGGACTTTTGATGATGCAACTCGTTCACATCATTTTCCATTATCCTGCACGATAAAGTTAAAAGTTAGCTAAACTCACTTCCTTCGACTTCTATTTCAACTTGGAATGAGCTTGCTCAAAATTTTTTAGCGAAATACTTTCCCCCTACCATGACTGCTAACATGCAACACGACATCACCTTGTTTGCACAAGATGATGAAGAATCTCTCTATGAGGCATGAGATCATTTCAAGGAGCTGTTGTGTTGTCTTCACAGCATCCCTATATGGCTGTAAGTTCAATCCTTTTATAATGGTCAAACTGGAAACACACGCACTACAATCGATGTTGCAGTTGGAGGAGCGTTAATAACTAAATCCATCTATGACGCGTGCGATCTACTAAAAGAGATGACTGCAAATAATTATCAATGGCCACATGAGCAACCACTACCGAAGCTAGAGTTGGAATTCATGTCCTTGATGCACTTTTGACAATCACTGCGCTAATCATTGCACTTAATAAAAAGGTAGATGCATTAAGAGTCAAACTCATGTAGTCTGTTAAATCAGTTCAAAGTTAAATAAGTTCAAAGTCCCATTACTGCATGTGAGAACTTTGGTAATAACTATTCTCAGGAATACTACTCTATAAACTTTGAATATGTTCAACACATTACAAATAATAGGCAAGAGAACAATCCATATTAAAACACTTGGAATCCTACGTGACATAATCACCCAATATCACGTGGAGTAGCAATGTTGGAACTTCACAAGCTCAAAGACCAACAAATCCTCCTTGTTTTAATCAAAATCAAAATCAACCATACCATAATTATGAACCATCTCAAGGGAGGAAACCTTCCATCGACACTGTTAGCTCTATATATTGCAAAAAAAGATACCATTCTTCAAAGTCATGTTGCATCTCTGAGAACGATAGAAACTCAAGTTGGTCAATTAGCCTCTTCCATGAATGGCTGACTTCAAAGAGCTCTACCCAACAACACTGAAATCAATCTAAATAATGATTGTAGAGAACACTACAAAACAAATACTATGAGGAGAGGATTACAAATCAATGAAAATATCAAGGCACCCATAACTGAGAATACAAAAATGGAAACTAAAAATAATGCGAGTTTGGAAATTTAGAAAGGAAAAGAGAAATATTTGGATGATAAAAAAAATTTAAAGGGAGGAACCAAGCACCTAAATTCGTTGCCTTCCTTCCTTTAGCGGTTCCATCAGCAAAAGTTGGATAAGAAATATGGCCATTTTCTGGAAGTATTCAAGAAACTTCATATCAACAAACCATTTGTTGAGGCCATCAAGCAAATGCCTAGTACGTCAAATTCATGAAGGACATCTTAGTCAAGAAGCCTAAATTAGGAGAATTTGGAACTATCACACTGACAGAAGAGTGAGTTCAATCCTATAAAAGAAGATGTTACCTAAATGGAAAGATCTTGGTAGTTTAACTATCCAGTGCACTATTAGAAATCACGCAATTCCCTAAATATTTATGTGATACAGGAGCTAGTGCCAATCTCATGCCACTGTCAGTTTATCAAAAGGCAGGACTTGGTGAAGCAAAACCTACCTCAGTTACTTTGAAATTGGTAGATAGATGTTTGACATATCTTAAAGGCATTAACGAAGATGTTTTGGTGAAAGTAGACACACTAATATTATCAGCCTATTTTATCATCCTAGATATGGAAGAAGACAAAGAGATATCGATAATTCTAGGACGACCACTTTTAGAAGAACTTTGATAGATGTTGAAAAAGGAGGGTTAAAGATGAGATTTCAAAAGCAAGAGGTCACATTCAAGGTTTGTCCCAATATTTATGATGAGTTATATAGACTTGATGTGATTAAGGATGTCTACCATTAGATTTTTTCAAAGAATTAACCTGCCGTTTTTAATTTGAATTCTAAAGATAAACCTGCATTTATTCAGCAAATTGGTCTTCTTGACTCAAATATTGAAAGAGTAGAAACAATAAAGCAAATGAAGTCATTAGACAATAAATCTAAAATAAAGATAATGCACAATGGAAAAATTATTGAAAATGACTTCATACAAATTCTTAAGATCAATGGTCAACATAGCGACATTTTGGTGGAGTAATTGATCGAGATAAGTCACGAAACCAAAATTGAAATTCGTAAAACTACTTTTTCTGATTAAAAAAATCTTTAAAAAAGGGTTTGTTTTGTGAAGGGGGGGACATTGTTCAAGGAAAGTTTGGGGGTGGTGCACAAACTGTGCGCTTCTTTTATTCTCTCTCTTAGTTAGTATGTTTCATGTCCGCATTTCAACATGATCCCTCCGTACATTTAGTAGTATATTGGTTTTGTTTTGTTAATGTAATTTTGTGTTGGTATAGATTTGTTTGACAAAATTAATTAAAGTGAGTGTTTAATTTATCTTAGAAATTAAATATAGATTGCAGTATTATTTAGTTGCAAGGCAGACAGATTTTGTGGAGATTATGATATCAAAACTATGCAGAATATTTGCTTTTGGTAACCTTGAAAAATAAGGAAAGCTAATTACTTGAAAATCAAGTTATCAATTATATTTATCTATGAAATGGCGATTTGAAGTTTATAAATTCTGTATATCATAATACAGAGCAAGATTCGTGATCCAAATATGTTATATTCTGGTACTTTCCATATGTGTCGCAAAGGGTGTCACGAATCTGGTTTTCTGTGATTGCATTTCCTGATTCTGTGCTTTCTGTTTTGAAATGAAAATCTGTTACAGATTTATTTAAGCATCTACCCTTCACAGAAGACGTACGCGGATTATTAATTACTCTCTAATATTTCTTTTGCCGCAAGTCATCATTATTTTCCTCCCTCACGTTTCTGCGTTTTGGGTTGTTATTGATTGTTTCGGTCTCTGTTGACTGTTTTCCACACTCTACCTTTGGTGGCTTTCATTGTTCAACGAGTGTGGTGGTGTGCATTCCAAGACAACGATTGGTGTCACAAGCGGTGTCATAGAAGTGCTCTCTTTATTCTTCATTGAAGATCAGTCTCGGGAGGAGACTTCACTGGAACTCGGGAGGAGTTCTATTTATTGACAAGGGGAGCTTGTCTTTCTGATCGTGAGCAAGGGGAGCTTGTCGCATCTAGATCTCGGGAGGGATCGTCTTAAAGTCGAGGGGAGCTCGTAAAAACTATTTCATTGGGGAAGTTAGTGAGAAACGACGACAAAGATAAGAGAGAGTCTTTATTTGTATAAGTCCGGTTGTCTTATAACTTTGTAAACACTCTGAAATGTTTTTAAATCTGGGCGTGGCCCCGCAGACGTAGGCAATTTGCCGAACTGCATTACCAACCTTGTTTCTCCTTCTTTACGCATTTCTTTACTATCCATTACTACTGTTTTCTATTGCTGTCACAAGTAGTGTTACGACACCACATATCTAATCACGATTTCAATTGGTATCAGAGCAGGACGCTTGTGTTTCTTAAGTGGGATCTGAGGGATTTGATCGTGTTTTATTCTATGCAATGGACTCAATGAAAGAAGGAGGTTCAACAATGCGTCCACTGCTATTAGACGGAAGCAACTATGCTTATTGGAAGGCCAGAATGAGGGTTTTTATCAAAGCTATTGATGAGAAGGCTTGGAAATCTATTTTGATAGGATGGGATCCTCCGACTATTACTGACAAAGAAGTTGTTACAACTTTCAAGGCTGAAGAAGATTGGTCGGCTTCTGAAGATGCGATGGCCAACAGTAATTCAAAGGCTCTGAATCCTATTTTCAACGATGTTGATCCTACACAGTTCAGACTTATTTCCACTTGTGAGTCGGCAAAACGAGCCTGGCAAATTCTTCAGATCACATATGAAGGAACATCGGCTGTGAAATTGTCCAAAATGAAAATGATCACTACAAGATTTGAGAATTTAAGAATGCATGAAGACGAAAGTATTGCGGAATTTAATGCTAAATTGTGTGACATTGCCAATGAGGCATTTGCTCTTGGTGAGACATTTTCTGAAGAAAGACTAGTAAGGAAAGCTCTACGATCTTTGCCTCCACGTTTTGCATATAAAGTCACAGCTATTGAAGAAGCCAAGGATGTCTCCAAAATGAAGCTAGAAGAATTAATGCGATCCCTTAGGACTTTCAAAATGAATCTCGGAGTCGACACCAAAATGAAGAAGGTAAAAGGAGTTGCCCTAAAAGCCGAGACACAATCTTCAAATGATCATAGTGAAGATGACCTTGAGGAATCGCTAGCTCTATTATCTAAGAATTTTAGCAAGGTTATGAAGAGATTTGAAAGAAATAACAGAGGTGTCAAGTCCAGTGTCAAGAACACCAGGAATGGTTTATCGAGTAATGAAAAATACAGGGAAGAAAAACTTACTTCTGATCAACCTATCAAGAGCAGAGGAATTCAGTGCAGAGAATGTGATGGTTTTGGACATATTCAGGCAGAATCTGCTAATACTCTGAAGAAAAAGAAGAATTCCCTCAACACAACATGGAGCGAGGATGAATCAGAAAAAGAAGATGAATTTCAAAACAATCATGTGGCCCTAGTTGCTAACTCTAAACACCCAGATGATGTCATGGAGGAAATATCAGAATGTGGTGATGAAGATACGAAAGAAGATCTCATCATGGAGTACAAATTTCTTCATGAAAAGTGGACCGAGCTTGTTAGAATAAATCAGTGTCTTCGCATTCAGAATGGAGACTTGAAAGCTGAGAATATCAATCTGCAAAATTCTGTTACTGAATTAGAATCCAAATTGAAAAAGAGTCAAGATGAAGGGACAAAAATATTCAACGAACTGAATCACATGAAGAAAAGTGTCAAGATGTTAAATACAGGTTCCTCTAAGGTGGATGATATTTTAAAAAATAGCAAATTAAGTGGTGATCGCTTTGGACTCGGTTTCAAAGGAGAAAACTCGGTTTCTTAGACAGTGTCGCATACAGTGTCATCACCAATATCACACTTTGCATCTCCAAAATTGTCAGAAAAAGTTTTTAAGTACAAAGATAAGCAAGTTTCATAAGCACTACAAGAACCAGGCAGAAAGAAAAGTCTCATCCAGTTTTCATAAATAAAGGTAACAGAACTATTCCTATTTGCCACTATTGCAATCAACGAGGTCATATTCCCCCAAGGTGCTTTACTTATCTAGCTGACTTTAGACAAGGTACTGCTAGAAATTTCCCCTCTCCCAGATTTCCTCAACAAAGATGGGTGATTAAATCAAATTTGAGATGCAATGTTACACAAATCTCTCTAAAGGCCACCACAACCGATGCCTAGTACTTTGACAGTGGCTGCTCTAGACACATGACTGGTGAAAATAAATTCTTGAAGGACATTGTATCTGAAAATGTGGGAAAAAGGGACTTTTCGCAACGGTGTCAAGTCTAGTGTCATGGGCAGAGGGACACTAAATGTTCCAGGGCTACCAAAACTGGAGAATGTTCTTCTGGTTAATGGTTTAAAGGCTAATTTAATCAACATTAGTCAATTGTGTGATCAAGATCTAAATGTTCACTTCACTCGTGAAAAATGCGTTGTGTCAGATCATGACAGAAATTGCATCATAGAAGGAGTTAGATCGTCTGACAACTGTTATCTTATTTATTCATCTTCTACTTGTTTTCGTTCAAGCATGGAAGATTTTGTTTTATGGCATCGAAGATTGCGACATGTCAATGATCGAATGTTAAAGATGATTATATCAAAGGGAGTTGTTCGTGGTGTTCCAAAGTTGAATTTTGATGAAGGCAGAATATGTGGACCATGTCAGATTGGGAAGCAAACCAAGGTGTCACATCCAGTGTCGTCGACACCATCAACAACTCGTGTACTTGAGCTGCTTCACATGGATCTAATGCGTCCAATGCCTGTGGAAAGTATTGGAGGTAAACGATATGCTTATGTTACTGTTGATGATTTCTCTCGATTTACATGGGTGAAATTTCTTAGAGAAAAATTCGACACATTCAAAGCTTTAAAATCTTTATGTATCCAACTCCAACGGGAAAAAGATTGTATTATCATGAAGATTATGCGCATCCGCAGTGATCACGGGAGAGAATTTGAAAACTCTGAATTTTCAGACTTCTGTAATCAGCTTGGTTATTTTCATGAGTTCTCAGCACCTAAAACTCCTCAACAAAATGGGGTTGTGGAAAGAAAAAATCGAACTATTGCAGAGATGTCCCGAGTGATGTTACATGAGAAGAATATTCCACAAAAATTTTGGGCTGAACCTGTAACGCCCCCGAACCCACACTGGCTCGGAGCGCTACTTGGCTCACGCTAACCCCAATAATTTAAATGAAATCAAACACGGCAACATTTAAAACTAAATCTCCTAATGCTCACTTAAGTCATACCTAGCTGCCTAGACTCACTAATTCTTCTTAATTCTAACCTTTAAGCACTACGATGTCCTTCCCGAAAATTTCGGCAAAGTAACGCCTGAAAATGGCGCCTCCAACATGCTAGGTACCTGCAATAAATTAATCCCCAAACAGATCCAGAATACTCCTAACCAACTATCCAGCATACGGCATGAGAAATCTCCAAATAGCAGTAAAGAGGGAAACTAAAATACAAACATTCCTAAGTGAAGAAAGTCCACAGTACAGGGCGACACATCACCCTTAACTATGATTATATACACCAAATACAAATAGCTATGCAATAACTCTAAAACCAACATCAACCAAATAGATAACTCTACAAACCACCAAAATAATTGTAAATTATACACGACCCCAAAATACTGTTCCACCCACGTCTTTCCGAAGACCATGGTCGAGGCGCCCCGACAACTGCCTGCACCGGCATGCCCCGAACTCCTCCGACTGTGGCCTAGTCCTTAGCTGTCCTCTTTACCTCACCTGGATAATACTCGCCACCTACACCATAGAACACAAAAGTAAGCCTAACGCTTAGCAAGTAGGGAGTAACGAATGAGACAACAACACAATGCAATCAACCTAACCCATGCAGTTTCTATCACTTAGTTGTGTTTATTTGTTGTTTGTTGCTTTAAATCGTTTCACAAGCCGTGTGAATCGGGTCAGCTCACATCCTATAATCAAGGACGGCCCTTAGCTCACATCCCGTAAACGTACAGGACGGCCCTTACCTCACATCCCGTAATCGTACAGGACGGCCCTTATCTCACATCCCTAGGATTGCCATTCCCAGAACCACCATTACGTATTTTAGCCAGTCATCCTTCATAGAGTTCCTTTCAGGGTGCTACTACCAACACCGTATCCCGACAAGGCACACTAGTCCAGATTGCGTATTAGAGTTCCTTTCGGGGTGCTACTACCAACACCGTATCCCGACAAGGCACACTAATCTAGTTCCTTTCGGGGTGCTACTACCAACACCGTATCCCGACAAGGCACACTAGTCCAGATTGCGTATTAGAGTTCCTTTCGGGGTGCTACTACCAACACCGTATCCCGACAAGGCACACTAGTCCAGATTGCGTATTAGAGTTCCTTTCGGGGTGCTACTACCAACACCGTATCCCGACAAGGCACACTAGTCCAGATTGCGTATTAGAGTTCCTTTCGGGGTGCTACTACCAACACCGTATCCCGACAAGGCACACTAAAAAAAAAAAAAAAAAAAAAAAAAAAAAAAAAAAAAAAAAAAAAAAAAAAAAAAAAAAAAAAAAAAAAAAAAAAAAAAAAAAAAAAAAAAAAAAAAAAAAAAAAAAAAAAAAAAAAAAAAAAAAAAAAAAAAAAAAAAAAAAAAAAAAAAAAAAAAAAAAAAAAAAAAAAAAAAAAAAAAAAAAAAAAAAAAAAAAAAAAAAAAAAAAAAAAAAAAAAAAAAAAAAAAAAAAAAAAAAAAAAAAAAAAAAAAAAAAAAAAAAAAAAAAAAAAAAAAAAAAAAAAAAAAAAAAAAAAAAAAAAAAAAAAAAAAAAAAAAAAAAAAAAAAAAAAAAAAAAAAAAAAAAAAAAAAAAAAAAAAAAAAAAAAAAAAAAAAAAAAAAAAAAAAAAAAAAAAAAAAAAAAAAAAAAAAAAAAAAAAAAAAAAAAAAAAAAAAAAAAAAAAAAAAAAAAAAAAAAAAAAAAAAAAAAAAAAAAAAAAAAAAAAAAAAAAAAAAAAAAAAAAAAAAAAAAAAAAAAAAAAAAAAAAAAAAAAAAAAAAAAAAAAAAAAAAAAAAAAAAAAAAAATACCAACACCGTATCCCGACAAGGCACACTAGTCCAGATTGCGTATTAGAGTTCCTTTCGGGGTGCTACTACCAACACCGTATCCCGACAAGGCACACTAATCCTAGTTCCTTTCGGGGTGCTACTACCAACACCGTATCCCGACAAGGCACACTAAGCCGTGCAGTTCCCAACTATGGGCTGCTGCCACGTGGGTCCCCGTAGGGCAGTACACGTGCACACACTGTTTACCCCCTCCACTCACAATGCCAAACACAATGCCAAACAATGCAATCACTCATCTCTAGCGTAGCGTACTATAACTCACGATTCATGTGTCAACCAAGATATGCAATACAACAAGAAACAAAACAACGAAACGCAACACGAAACAAAACAACCAAATAAGCAAACAAACAAATAATTCCCTACCGTTCCATGGTGTAGGCCCGAAGGCAAAACACAAGCAATCCACTACTTACCTGAACTCTTGCACCGTACTTACTCGCTTTGGCTACGTAAATTCTCCACTCGGTAACCTATCACATTCACAAAAGTCACTTAAGCATCACAATTCACTTCTAAAGAATATTTAAGCTAACTCTAACTACAATTATTCAGACTTCATTCAAATTAAGCCTACATTCACCAATTACTCTCAAACTACTATTTCTAGCCTAATCCAACAAAACCTAACGAAACGGGCCACCAATTTGGGTTCAATAAAAACCGACCAGAAACCTCAAACGTGCATAACTTTTGCGTCGGTTATCAGAATCGAACGATTCCAGCGGCCACGTACTCCTCTAATAACCTATTTTAACCTGCCAAAAGGAATTTGAAAACAAACGACTCTAGCTAGGTCAAATTGACAAAAACCCGAACTGCCCCTTTACCCGAAAAATTCCCTTTTCTGATTTTCCATCAAATCTCCTCCATTTCCACACCAATCAATCCCCCGAACATCTAATTAACATAACCTAACAAGGAAACCCAGAATTCCACACAAAAACCCGAGCTCCAAAAACCTAGCCCTCGGTTTTTCACTCAATTCGAGCTCACCATTGCTCGGCAACCCTTGCCAGCACCGAGCTCGGCAATTCAACGCCGAGAGCAACCAAAAACGGCCGGCAATCGGAGCTTTAGCAGCTCGGCGATCCACGGCCTCGAACAGAGAAGAAAACAGGGGAAAATCGAGCTTACCAGTCGGTGCGCGCGCGGAGACGGCCGGAACCTACTCGCCAGATTCGTCTGGCCGGAGAGCGTCGAATCGCCGGTGGTCAGGTTGCCGCCGAATGTCGCTCGTCCCTCGTCTCCGTTCTCTCCCCTGTTTGCGCTCGGGTGCTCGAACACGACAGAATGGCTTCGGCCATTCTGTTGTGTTTTAATTAATGTTTTTTTTTATTAATAATAATAATATAATAATCCTCATTTACCATTTTGCCCTCCCGTGTTTCCGACCAATACAAATTTCGTTAAATCTCGTTATTAAATTAACCTAATCCCCGACTTAATTTCAATCAAATTTGATTCACTTTACATTTCACTTAATTAAAACCCAATTACTTAGAACAACTTATTTTATTATTCTTTTAAATTTCCCTTCAATAAAAAAAAAAACAACATCTCGGGTGTTACAATCTACCCTCCTTACAAAAATTTTGTCCTTAAAATTTGTGGCCTGGTTATTCCTCAGTGTACTCATCTCATCTCACCTACCCAATACCCTTACTCACCTATCGGGTACTACATGCCTCAACTCACAAGTCCACTAACTATAATTCATAATAATAATAATAATAATAATAATAATAATAATAATAATAATAATAATAATAATAATAATAATAATAATAATAATAATAATAATAATAATAATAATAATAATAATAATAATAATAATAATAATAATAATAATAATAATAATAATAATAATAATAATAATAATAATAATAATAATAATAATAATAATAATAATAATAATAATAATAATAATAATAATAATAATAATAATAATAATAATAATAATAATAATAATAATAATAATAATAATAATAATAATAATAATAATAATAATAATAATAATAATAATAATAATAATAATAATAATAATAATAATAATAATAATAATAATAATAATAATAATAATAATAATAATAATAATAATAATAATAATAATAATAATAATAATAATAATAATAATAATAATAATAATAATAATAATAATAATAATAATAATAATAATAATAATAATAATAATAATAATAATAATAATAATAATAATGATTCACTTTACATTTCACTTAATTAAAACCCAATTACTTAGAACAACTTATTTTATTATTCTTTTAAATTTCCCTTCAATAAAAAAAAAAACAACATCTCGGGTGTTACAATCTACCCTCCTTACAAAAATTTTGTCCTTAAAATTTGTGGCCTGGTTATTCCTCAGTGTACTCATCTCATCTCACCTACCCAATACCCTTACTCACCTATCGGGTACTACATGCCTCAACTCACAAGTCCACTAACTATAATTCATATCCTCAAACCCTTCTAACTGAATTCTCAACTTAAATCCTTGATCACCTAGTAAATTTATCACTACGGAGCAATCTTATTCGTCCTATTAGTTAACATCACTTGGCCTTACATAACTACCTCAAGTCTTCAACTCACTTCAATATCGTGACCCCAAGAATTCAATCCATATTTTTCTTACTATAAATCCTCAAAATTTGATTCCCTTCTACTCACCTAACCATAAATGACAAGTTCCCATGTCTTCACTATATCTTCAAAGTCTTACATTTCCTCAACTTTATGCGTTGACAAAGTAAATCCCCACTACATTACCATCCTAAACTCATCTGGTACTACATCTCCAAAATCTTTGACTTCACCTTACTCCGTACTCCCTAGCTCTCATACTCATACACCTACGCCTATTGACGTGAACTAGTTCAGTTATCACAAGGACTCTTAAATCCCTCTAACTTAGTTCTAACTCTCCACTTCTCATCATGCTAAGTTCATTTAGTCACTTAATTGTCTAATCCAATGTTCATCACACACTTACATTACGACCTCAAATCTCAAAAAAAAATCTCCAAAACTACCTCCATGTTATAACATCAAGAACTCAAAAATAACATCTTATCCTAAATCCTCAAATCTAAATTCTCCACTACTCTAACATTTCATTCCTAATTTATCTCGAATCATCACGACATTTCATTAATCACGACATTTCATTAATCATGCAGACACTATCCTTGTACACTTTTTACTATTTAAATCTATTCCTCATTCTTCAAGTACTATCAGAGTTCTCATAATTACCTTCACTATGCTTAATTTGTTCAACTTCTTCCATAGTTGCTACCAGACCTTATAAATTTTTTTAGATTTAACTAACTCCTTCCCAACTATTCGCTCCATACTCTAACTCGTATCGTTCTTATTTAATATCTTTTAAATTCCTCAACTTCACATGAAACACTAAATCTTTAATCACTAATCTTTTATCTTAATCTTTCATTAGAGTTAACTAATCTCCTCAATCACGAAAATAACGATTTCAAACTTTGTTACATACGAGTCCTTATCCTTAATACACTCAAACGTTCTTCATGCAAATTCCTTTACTTTATAATTTCTATCTCTCCTCAAATCATAGTCTCCATACTTAACAATTTTTCTCACATTTATACAATATCTCATTTCACTAGGTTTTCTCTCCGAAATTTACTAACCAATCTACTCTCTTTTCCTCTACCACTCGAGTTCTAACTATACTCCCCAAAACTATGCCGCTCCAAAAATGTTTTCGCACCTCTACAACCACCCTTGATTGAATAATCTCCTAAGACAGTACCCCTTCCTTAAGGTTCAACCGGTTTTCTATCTGAGTATCTAACATAAAGCTTTAACTCTTTACTATCACAAATGCATTGACTTTTCTAACTCTAATTAGATCTCTAAACTTCCTTCCTCAATCACCGGTCTAGTTTGATGCTGCTTATCAGTTCAAGTATTTATATAAGTAATCCTAAATCTCTTCTCTACACTTACATATATCAGCCAATCAAGACAATTTATACCTCAAACAATCATGACATTTCCTTAGTTATTCCAACACAACCCTCGTTCTCAAAGCTCTCATTTTCTCACTTACCTCACTCTTCACCCACTAACATAGTTTAAACGCATAACTTAGTCTAACTTTCATAACTATGTACTCTTACACATTTTATTAGTTTTAACTTAATCGCTCCTTACCTTATCCTTTCAAACTTTTACAAGTTAATTCTCAATATCCTCTAAGTTCTTCAAGTTCATATGACGGCTAACTCTCTTATCCTAACTCTCTCTCTTAGTTAACTACTCTCTCTCATATGTCCGTCCCGAATCTAGAATTTAATATCAGCGTTCTTCTAGCTTACATCTCACATCCTCTACTAATACTCGAGTTCTCATTCACATCTCACTCTTAAGCTTACCAACTCTTAAGTTTATCACTCTTCTAATCTATTTACAACATCAGCAGTTTCGACTTCGTTACATACGAGTCGAACCTATAAACTTTCTAACTTAACATGATCTCTAAATCACTCACACACTTTTCGTGCAATATCCCGTTCCTCTTATTCGAATTCTCTAATTCCTCATATCGTACACTACTAATTACTTAAGGTTCAGACCTCAAAGTCCTAATTTCTTCCCAAGTTTCTTAACTCAAAGTCCTAATTTCAGACCTCCAATTCATTTTATATATTCCCCTAACTCTCATTACAACAAGTCGCCCAACAACCTCCTTGTTTACAACCTTGTTGTAGCCTAATTAACACCCTAAATCTCAATCTCTTACCTATTACCTTTCTACAATAGCTACTCACTCTCAATGAGTCACTACCATTGATACCTCACTTACTTTGACAATCAATCAAACTTAACAATTACTTAAGCTAGACACCCAAACATAGTCAACATCTAAATACTCCCAAGAATTTGTTAACCTGGATCCTAATTCTATCTATCATAATTTTACTTCCTTAAGAGTAAAATCTTAGGCGTACCATTCTTCAACTCTTATAACTTAAGTCTTCACTCTAGCTTTTTTTTAAGCTCAATTGTCTAATTCCGTATTTTACAAAAAAATGTAACTCGCTAAGGGAAAACCATCATACGTATATCATTCTTACAATCACCCTAGGTTATCTATTTCCTCATTCTAAAGTCTATCTCGTACCCACGATATCCTCACTCATTTAACATTAGGACACAACTCACACCTTTTCTAACAACTAGCACTTCTACCCGAATCGACCCTATCCTTTTTCCCACATTCCTAGGGTATCAAATTTACTCTTATCCTATTTTTCAACGTGATTTACACCATTAATAACTAACACTTTAATTTTCTAATAGCGGTCTCATTTTCTCCAATAAAATTCATAGCTATTCAAACTATCGATTACTACGTCTATAAATTGACTTAAAGGGATCCACCAAGGTTGTCTCGATACACTCGAGATTTTCTAGTCCACTACAATCACAAAAACAACAGGGTTAAACCTAAACCAAACAAACAGGGATTAAACCAATCTAATCTTAGATATAAACTAACTAAAGTATAGAAATACTTACAGTCGGTAAAGCACGTTGCATAGCGGCCGGCATTGTCGGGTAATCATTTGAACGACTCGACCATTTTGCTTTGATAGCATATTGTAACGCCCCCGAACCCACCCTGGCTCGGAGCGCTACTTGGCTCACGCTAACCCCAATAATTTAAATGAAATCAAACACGGCAACATTTAAAACTAAATCTCCTAATGCTCACTTAAGTCATACCTAGCTGCCTAGACTCACTAATTCTTCTTAATTCTAACCTTTAAGCACCACGGCGTCCTTCCCGAAAATTTTGGCAAAGTAACGCCTGAAAATGGCGCCTCCAAAATGCTAGGTACCTGCAATAAATTAATCCCCAAACAGATCCAGAATACTCCTAACCAACTATCCAGCATACGGCATGAGAAATCTCCAAATAGCAGTAAAGAGGGAAACTAAAATATAAACATTCCTAAGTGAAAAAAGTCCACAGTACAGGGCGACACATCACCCTTAACTATGATTATATACACCAAATACAAATAGCTATGCAATAACTCTAAAACCAACATCAACCAAATAGACAACTCTACAAACCACCAAAATAATTGTAAACTATACACGACCCCAAAATACTGTTCCACCCATGTCTTTCCGAAGACCATGGTCGAGGCGCCCCGACAACTGCCTGCACCGGCATGCCCCGAACTCCTCCGACTGCGGCCTAGTCCTCAACTGTCCTCTTTACCTCACCTGGATAATACTCGCCACCTACACCATAGAACACAAAAGTAAGCCTAACGCTTAGCAAGTAGGGAGTAACGAATGAGACAACAACACAATGCAATCAACCTAACCCATGCAGTTTCTATCACTCAGTTGTGTTTATTTGTTGTTTGTTGCTTTAAATCTTTTCACAAGCCGTGTGAATCGGGTCAGCTCACATCCTATAATCAAGGACGGCCCTTAGCTCACATCTCGTAAACGTACAGGACGGCCCTTAGCTCACATCCTATAATTGAGGACGGCCCTTAGCTCACATCCTGTAATCGTACAGGACGACCCTTAGCTCACATCCCTAGGATGGCCATTCCAAGAACCACCATTACGTATTTTAGCCAGTCATCCTTCATAGAGTTCCTTTCGGGGTGCTACTACCAACACCGTATCCCGACAAGGCACACTAGTCCAGATTGCGTATTAGAGTTTCTTTCGGGGTGCTACTACCAACACCGTATCCCGACAAGGCACACTAATCCAGTTCCTTTCGGGGTGCTACTACCAACACCGTATCCCGACAAGGCACACTAAGCCGTGCAGTTCCCAACTATGGGCTGCTGCCACGTGGGTCCTCGTAGGGCAGTACACGTGCACACACTGTTTACCCCCTCCACTCACAATGCCAAACACAATGCCAAACAATGCAATCACTCATCTCTAGCGTAGCGTACTATAACTCACGATGCATGTGTCAACCAAGATATACAATACAACACGAAACAAAACAACGAAACGCAACACGAAACAAAACAACCAAATAAGCAAACAAACAAATAATTCCCTACCGTTCCATGGTGTAGGCCCGAAGGCAAAACACAAGCAATCCACTACTTACCTGAACTCTTGCACCGAACTTACTCGCTTTGGCTACGTAAATTCTCCACTCGGTAACCTATCACATTCACAAAAGTCACTTAAGCATCACAATTCACTTCTAAAGAATATTTAAGCTAACTCTAACTACAATTATTCAGACTTCATTCAAATTAAGCATACATTCACCAATTACTCTCAAACTACTATCTCTAGCCTAATCCAACAAAACCTAACGAAACGGGCCACCAATTTGGGTTCGATAAAAACCGACCCGAAACCTCAAACGTGCATAACTTTTGCTTCGGTTATCGGAATCGAACGATTCCAGCGGCCACGTACTCCTCTAATAACCTATTTTAACCTGCCAAAAGGAATTTGAAAAAAAACGACTCTAGCTAGGTAAAATTGACAAAAACCCGAACTGCCCCTTTACCCGGAAAATTCCCTTTTCTGATTTTCCATCAAATCTCCTCCATTTCCACACCAATCAATCCCCCGAATATCTAATTAACATAACCTAACAAGGAAACCCAGAATTCCACACAAAAACCCGAGCTCCAAAAACCTAGCCCTCGGTTTTTCACTCAAGCTCACCATTGCTCGGCAACCCTTGCCAGCACCGAGCTCGGCAATTCAACGCCGAGAGCAACCAAAAACGGCTGGCAATCGGAGCTCTAGCAGCTCGGCGATCCATGGCCTCGAACAGAGAAGAAAACAGGGGAAAATCGAGCTTACCAGTCGGTGCGCGCGCGGAGACGGCCGGAACCTACTCGCCAGAGTCGTCTGGCCGGAGAGCGTCGAATCGCCGGTGGTCAGGTTGCCGCCGAACGTCGCTCGTCCCTCGTCTCCGTTCTCTCCCCTGTTTGCGCTCGGGTGCTCGAACACGACAGAATGGCTTCGGCCATTCTGTTGTGTTTTAATTTATGTTTTTTTTTATTAAATAATAATAATAATAATAATAATAATAATAATAAAACTAACCGTTAATTAATCCTCATTTACCATTTTGCCCTCCCGTGTTTCCGATCAATACGAATTTCGTTAAATCTCGTTATTAAATTAACCTAATCCCCGACTTAATTTCAATCAAATTTGATTCACTTTACATTTCACTTAATTAAAACCCAATTACTTAGAACAACTTATTTTATTATTCTTTTAAATTTCCCTTCAATAAAAAAAAAAAAAACAACATCTCGGGTGTTACAGAAGCTATGAACACGGCTTGTTATTCTATAAATCGGGTGTATCTCCTTGGAGGTACTTCAATGACACTATACGAGATATGGAAAGGTAAAATGCCAAATCCTAAATATTTTCATCCTTTCGGTAGTACTTGCTATGTATTGAATGACAGGGAACATAGGGGGAAGCTAGACCCCAAGAGTGATGAAGCTATTTTCTTGGGGTATGCCACAAATAGCCGTGCTTATCAGGTTTACAACAAAAGGACTCGAAATGTCATAGAATCTGCAAATGTTCAAGTGGACGATTCTCTGGAATCAGTTGATACTCACATAGACGACATCGTACCGAATTCTAATGATGAAAAATTTGGTATTTCAACCAGTTTTACAGATGATGTTACGAGTAGTATCACGGACTAGGGTGCACAAATTGATGAAATAACGACCTCAGATCAACAACCACCATCCGTGCGTGTCCAGAAAAATCACTCTGCAGATGAAATTATAGAAGATCTAAATGATGGTATTCAAACCAGAAACAAACCAAGAGTCAATTATCGTGACATGATTCATTTTGCATGCTTTACTTCATCAATCGAGCCCAGAAATGTGAAAAAAGCCTTATTAGATGAGTATTGGATTGGTGCTATGCAAAAGAAACTTAATCAATTCAAACGAAATCAAGTTTGTGACTTGGTTTTATCCCCCCCGATGTGAATGTCATTGGTACCAAGTGGATCTATAAGAATAAAAGCGACGAGGATGGTAATATTACTTGGAACAAGGCTCAGCTCGTTGTTCGGATATTCTCATATTGAAGGTGTTGATTTTGATAAAACATTTGCTCCGGTTGCTCGCCTTGAGTCTATTCGCCTACTTTTAGCCACGACATGTGTGATGCGATTCAAATTATATCAAATGGACGTCAAGAGTGCCTTTCTGAATGGTATCCTTAATGAAGAAGTGTATGTTGCTCAACCTAAGGGTTTTGAAGATCCTCATCATCCTGAGTATGTCTACAATTGAAAAAGGCCTTATAACGGCTCAAACAAGCCCCTCGGGCATGGTATGAAAGACTCACGGTGTATTTGTTATCAAAAGGATATGAGTGAGGGGGAGTAGACAAAACCCTTTTCATTCGTCGTGAAAAAGGTCAGTTTTTACTTGCCCAAATTTATGTTGATGATATAGTGTTTGGTTCGGTGTCACAAGCAATGGTGAATGAATTTATTGCCCAAATGACCGGGAAATTTGAAATGAGCATGGTAGGTGAATTAAATTACTTTCTTGGACTTCAGATTCAGCAAGATAATAATGGTATCTTCATTTTTCAAAGCAAGTATGCTAAACAATTGTTGAAACGATTCAAGTTGGAGAATGCTCGTCTGAATAGAACACCGCTCGGGACACATGAGAAAATTTCCAAAGACGAGAAAGGAATTTCTGTGGATGCTAGATTATATAGAAGCATGATTGGTAGTCTCCTGTAATTAACTGCTAGTCGGCCAGATATTTGCTATAGTGTTGGAGTGTGTGCTCGTTTTCAAGCAAATCCCAGAGAATCACATCTAATATCGGTCAAGCGGATACTTAAATATATTAGTGGGACGGCTGACTATGGAATTTGGTATTCATTTGATACTAATGAAAATCTTGTTAGTTATTGTGATGCTGACTTGGCTGGGAGTTCGGATGTGACGACCCTAACACCGTACCCAATTTCCCGTACATATTATTATTATTATTATTATTATTTATTTATTTTTCTTCTCTATACTTTAAATAAAATCTAAGCGGAACCTAAACCGAAATTGAAATCAGAATCGAAATCGAAATTGAAATCTAACTTTTAAACCTTTTAAAACAAACATAAAACTAATTAAAAAAAACTTAAAACATTTAATATAATATTAAAACAGAAACATGAGGAGGACAGAATCGGTTTTTGTCATCCAAAAGTCTAGGGCGATCAATCGCCCCAAAATAGGCGATCGATCGCCCGTGGCGATCATCGCCAGGCGAACATTCGCTTGGCTGATCGCCAGACGATCATTCGCCTGGTTGATCGCCCCACTGGCGATCACCAACCATGCCAAGCGATCGCCCAGCGATCGCTCGGCAACTTCTCTGGAAAATCAAGAGAAGTATTATTAACAGGGGGCAATCGATCGCCCTCCCTGGCGATCGATCGCCTAGCTCTCTGGAATTTCTTCCAGAGAGCTCGACTCCCATTCCCTGGTTCTTCTTTCTTTTCCCCATGCATAAACACTTAAACATACTCAACTTCTTTCACAACCACCACTAACATCACATCCACCTTCGCAATACAATTTAACATTAAACACCTGATACTCATACGTCTTTCGAAATACTGCCCCAAAACCGACTCGAAACGAAATTAAAATGAAATACATTTTTGTAAAAACAAACTGCGTGGTTCCGTTTGAAAGTCTAATATATCCTCCTGTTTTAAAATCACTAAACAGTTACAAAATCAATTTCCAAAATATTTCGAAACATCAATACATAAACCTACCAAGATCCAACAACCTAAAATGTATCTATCTATACAATAAGCCTGTCTAATCCACCATTAGCCCAAAACATCACCAAAACCCACAAAACCTATACATACATCCCCATGGGTCAGGTAAGCATCGACTGCGCCAGCACACCACGCAAGCCATCCTCCGTCAACTGAACTCATGCCTCAGGAGGAGGAACATCGTCCTCACCTGTTTCCTCGTAGTCACCTACACCATATAGACACCTATGAGATAAAATCTCAGCAAGTCTCGTACATACAGAATGCGTGCAGATGCGTATGCCATTCATAAAACATGCAGATAACAGATTCAGATTCATTACGTCGCAGACAGATCGTCACCGAGGCCTAAACCCACCTCGCCGTGACCAGATAACAGATTACGTAGATTCTGTTAGTTCATTTTACTTTTTAATTAGGTTGCAGACAGAATGTCACCGAGGTCTAAACCACCTCGCCGTGACCAGATAACAGATTACGTAGATTCATTTCATTCGTTGGTTCATTTTACTTTTTAATTAGGTCGCAGACAGAATGTCACCGAGGCTAAACCACCTCGCCGTGACTAGATAACAAATTACGTAGATTCATTTCATTCTCTTGAACATATGCTTTAACAGATGTGATGCTTGAGCAGTTAAATGCATAAAGTAAACAACCAGCATGTGTACCATCAAGACGATAAACAAACATAACCTATAAACGGCTAACCTAACTACCCAACCAAAACAATTTAAACAAACGCATCACCAAAACTCCTCGAGAAGACTTTGATGTACGGTGTAGGCCAATCGGCCAGAGAAGATCACGAGAACTTACCTCGTGTCCAAAGCAGCTCAAACTCCGTCCATGAGCGTTGTTTGTCTGAGGCAAAACACAATATTCGCCGTTAAAACTAATTTAAGCTACTAAACGTCCAAATTAACAAAACCTTAACTAAAGAAATTTCCTATAGCTTTAATCAAATTCATTGAGCTATTCCATAGAGCAATTACACGCTCGGCACCTCAAATCCTGAATTACGAGTTTTTTTCCCTAAAACTCGAAAATTCTCAAATTTTAACATTCGTCCTAAATCAATTAAATTCATCCAATAACGTTCAATATGTTCACTATATCCTTAATTACGGCTAACCTATAAATTTCGAACCCTAAATCAGATTTCTAACATAAACCCTAACGAAAACCTAACATTCAAACTCCTTGAAAACCGAAAACTAATGTTCCGAAATCATAGATTCTTACCTAGGGTTGCGAGAGGAGGAGAAAACACGGAGAAAACGAGACGATTGGAGCACGAATCGGAGGTCGGCGTGGAGAATCGCGTGAAGGAGGAATCACCAAAGCTCTCTGGCGATTCACGAAGAAGAGAAGAAAATGAGGAAGAAAAGAAGGTTTAGGTTATTTTATAATTTGACTTTGCATATTACTAATTTGCCCTTGCATTGTTTTTATATTAGTTTCGTCGTTTGTTTTGTTAATTAACTAGCTATTCGGTTTCACCAAATTTCCTTATTTCACCAATAACTCCAACTTTCATTTGGGATTTATTAAAACTGTCCGTTCGCAAATCGGACTTCGTTTATTATTTTTACTCAAACGTCCTTTATATTACGAGAAACGTATTTCTTAAAAAATAGCATTATTACTCCAAAAAATCCCGTAAATTCCTTAAAATTAATATTGATAATTAGAATCATAATGGCACTTTCTTTTCATAAAACGGGCTTGATTTGACACATTTATAAAAATGCCATTATACATTGAAATTATGAAATCCTGTAAAGTCGGGTGTTACATCGGATGATCGAAAAAATACCTCCGGTGGATGCTTTTACTTGGGACATAACTTGGTGTCTTGGTTCAGCAAGAAGCAAAACTCAATCTCTCTGTCTACTGCCGAGGCAGAATATATTGCAGCAGGTAGTAGTTGCACTCAGCTTCTCTGGATGAAACAAATGTTGAAATATTACGGTGTCACGCAGGATGTCATGACACTCTATTGTGACAATATGAGCGCCATCAATATTTCCAAGAATCCGGTTCAGCATTCTCGGACCAAGCATATAGATATTCGACATCACTTTATTAGATCTCTTGTGCAAGAAAAGATTATTACTTTGGAGCATATGGTAACCAAAAAACAAATTGCGGATATCTTCACCAAAGCTTTGGAGGGTGTAAGATTTGAAGAATTAAGGTTTTCTCTAGGCCTCTGTGTCATGTGAAGAAATATTATGGTTGTAAGTTTTTATTTGCTTTCATAATTTAAAAAAAAATATTAGTATTTTCGCCACTTGTTTTTAGGCGACGTTTTTATTAGCTAATATTTTTCGATTATAGGCTACAACTTCTTACATGATACATTATCTATTATGGAGATTTCGGCTGATTCCGTGAAAAATTGGGTGTATTTTCAAATTTGAGTAAGTGTTTATGATTTATTTCCATGAAGATTTCGGCAGATTTTATGGGAACTGAGAGATAATTTCTTCCATATTTAGAGAGATATTGGTGAAAGTTGATGTGATTTCCTCTTGAGTTTGTTTATTGGAAGTTCGTGTTTTTATTTTCAAAACTTTATGGGAATTAAAAGACTCTTCTGGAATTATTAAATATGGTTTATTTCCATATTTCTTTCACACGGATTTCTCTCTCCTTCTCCCGATCGCTGCTCTCAGTTTCTCTCTAAAAAAGGTTAGGGATTTCAGCACTCCGCTGTAAGTTTCTCAACAATGTCACGAGGAAAGTCTTCAACGCCTACTACCATAATGGGGTCTTCTCTTTCTGAAGCTGATTTTTCTAGATTTGTGGTAGAAGCAGTTCCGATTCAGCAGGTAGATCCCTTTGGTGTAAGAACTCGCTTCAATCTTTTAACTAGACCTCCATCAAATGTCAGTGTTGGTCCTCCCAAAGCTCCAAATTCTTCTAAAGTTTCTCAAGTATCGAAGAAGAAAAAGGCTCAAATGAAAAGGAACGTTGAATCTTCTGATGAGGATTGGGTAGAAGAAGAGGTAGAAGCAGTCCCTTCTGTGGATGATGATGTTCTCGAAATTTCTGACCCCGAATCTACTGAAGAAATAGTTTCCAAACCCGAGAAAGAAAAATTGGTTCCTGTAACTCGTAGACTCACTCGCTCTCGAACCAAGTCGCCAGTAAAGCCGAGTCCTACAACAATAAAATCTTCCGTTTGCTCTCAGAAAAGGTCCAAAAGAAGAAAGGTTACTGCTCCCTCTCGCACAAGTCCAAGAACAAGTAAGTCACCTGATCCTTCTGTTACGTATGATGATTTTAAGTCTGAATATTGCGCTGGACTGTGGCCTCAGGTCTCAAAAAGAGTTGTGTGGTCTGAAAGAAACATTCATGAAGGAGACTTTAAAAACTGTCAGGGGATTGTTGATTTGCTCACCAGCCAATGGTTGGGCAAAACTATTAGAGGTTTAAAGCCTTTTCTTTTAAAAGTTGTGCAAGAATTTTATTGCAACTTAGATTCCCACGTGGGAGATCTTGATCATCCAAATTATGGTCACGTGTTTGTACGGGGACACCTGTTTGAGTTCTCTTCCACAGCCTTTAACACTTATTTATGCAGTTATTGCGATGATTCTGTGGAGTTTTCCCCTGATTTTGACAAGATAATATCCGATGTCACGGGAGGTGTCAGGTGTGTTTGACCCCGTGGCAAGGACTTTCCTACTTCTCAACTCACTGTGAAGTATGCCATTTTACACAAGATAGCCATGAGGAACTGGCTTTGTAACGCCCCAAAAATCCACCCGGATTCTCGGTTTGCTACAGGGACTACTCTGAGCTAAACAACTTACTAATTCCCCCTTAATCCTAACCATTAAGCACCACGGCGTCCTCCCCAAAAATTTCGGCATAGTAACACCTGAAAATGGCGCCCCCAAAATGCTAAGTACCTACAAACGAATAAGTCTCAACCAATCCAGAATACTCCTAATCAACTATCCAACATACAGCATGCGAAATCTCCACATAGCAGTAAAGAAGGAACTAAAATGCTAACATCCCAAGTGAAGAAAGTCCACAGTATAGGGTGACATATCACCCTTAACTATGACTATATACAACAAATACAAATACCCCCACAAAAGACAAAAAGTCCTACTCCCTTCCAACACCATGCTACGGCTCCCCCTGGGTCGAGTCACCCTAACACTGTCATCAACCGGGGCCCTAGTCGCACGCCACCAACTGTCACCTACTCCTAGTCAGACTCTTGGTACACACCCACCAGCTCAGCAGTACCTACACCACAGAACACACCGTAAGCTCCAAGCTTAGCAAATAAAGTGCTGAAAAATAAACGTGAGCATGAAAACTGGTTATGCAATCCTAACACATGCAGGTCTCTACACATGTTGTCAACATCTCTCCGCATCGCATTTCACCGAGGTTTGGAATGTAACCGCACCGGGCAATCAGTCCGTACACCGCACTGTTTACCGGCACGTCACCATCGTCCCGGTTCCTCCAGGAACGGGGTCCAAAAGTCACACCCAAAACCCCCCTGTCCCGACTCGAAATGCAACTGCACCGGGCAGTCGGTCCGTACACCGCACTGTTTACCGGCACGTCACCGCCGTCCTGGTTCCTCCAGAAACGGGGTCCATAAGTCACATTCCAGCCACAATCTTGACTCGAAGTGCAACCGTCCGGGCAATCGGCCAATACACCGCACTAGCACCAGCACGTCGCCACCGCTCCAGTTCGTCCCAGAAGCGGGGCCCACAGTCACACTCCAGCCCACTGTCGCCTGTCCGCACCGTACCTCACCTCCACTACTCTCCCTCCGTGCTTGAAAACATTCTCAAAACATTTTGCGTAGCTTTTAAAACATGATGCATGCTGACCATAATCAACTAATTACAACTCTACATGCATCACAATCAATTAACAACGACTCCACATACGCATCACATCACAAACGTGCCTACAACTCATAACGTGCACAAAACTCACAATTGACGTACAACTCACCTACTTCCTGCACAAGACTCCTCACTTACGTGCCACTAACCCACAACCAGTACAAGACCCGTAACATATTTTTCATTAACCCATAACCTGCACATGACTCATAACATACACACAACTAGACCACGACCTACACAAGATTCACAACCTACACAAGACTACCCCACAACCTACACGACATGCCCAACTAACGACAACTTCTCGTCCACATCCGTACCCACAACCCGCCACGGATGCAGGATTCAAAACATACAACGAACAATGACTACACCTACACAAGACTCACATCCTACACACTATGACCAACTATCGACGGCTTCTCGTCCACATCCGTACCCACAACCCGCCACGTATGCAAGACTCACAACATACAACTAACAACGACTACACATACTGTAACGCCCCGAGTTATCTGAACCCGGTTCGTCACACAATGCCCATATATGACTAAAATTTCTACCATATTATTTTTTTTAAAACTTGCAGCGGAAATCATTTGAAATGTTAAGGAATAATCGGTAAAAAGAAATAGAAGTTTGAATCGTGAAAACACTTTAAAAGTTGCAGAAGTCAAACGCATCCGCCGATGAGTAAAGTCAACAGAAGAAGTAGAAAACAACCAAAATAGAAGACTCCTGCCGATGACGTCAGCCGAATGAAAAACAAAGGACATCTCTCGGTAGACTGTATCTACCGGTGACTAAACGACAAAATACACTCTACATCTTCCGATGACGTCAGCCAGATGATTTTCTTCATCCGATCGACTTTGTTCTACACCCACCGATGACTAAACGACAAAAGTCCTCCTACATCTACCGATGACGTCAGCTTGCATCTGCCGATGGGTTTAACGACAAAACCCCTCATCTCCTTCTTCCGATAGGGTAAATTGAATAAACCGATCACTAAACGACAAAGCATAATACCCACTCATACCGGTAGGGCAAAATCTACATCATCCGATAGAATAAACCTCATGTACCGATGACTTTACTGAGACATCATCCGATGGCTTTTCCGAAGACATCTTTCGATAAAACAAATCTCATGTACCGATGACTTTACTGAGACATCATCCGATGGCTTTTCCGAAGACATCTTCCGATAGAATTAAGGGCGAGATTTCAACTACTTTTCGATATACATACGCAACACTAGTTACAGAAAGGAATTTACTTACTTCATCAAGACCATTCAGAAACAATTCACATTGTATTGTCAAACCCAGTAAAACCAACATTTAAAACCCAACAGATCACTAGTATCAGTAAAACTCAAAACATAGTCAAAATATTAAAATCTCTACTGTCATGAAAACTTGGCATACTCAGATTAGATTATTACCAACTAAACCCCCACCACTGCTGACAACAGTTAACCCGCCTCATCAGTTTACTAGGCCGAGACATGAATGTACTCCTCCAACCACATCTAATCATCTGTGCAATCAGGAAATTCACCTGCAGTATCCTCAACACCTACATCACAAAACTCATCTATTAGCCTAATGCTATGTAAGTAAAGCAGTAATGAAATGAAACACTGAAATATAAATTCCTAAACATGCAATTTCTACTTTCTCAACTCAGTTGTTCATGTTTCGTTTCTGTTCAGATCCCCCCGTGAAATTGGGAGCTGGATCAACTCTCCCAAAGTATATACATCCACTGGCTCATTAAGGGGCGGATAAATTCCCTTAACAGTAAATCTGATTCACATGTTCAGATCCCCCTGTGAAATTGGAAGTTTGATCAACTCTCCCAAAGTGTAAATATCCACTGTCTCATTAAGGGGCAGATTACTTCCCTTAACAGTAAAACTGATTCACATAGCTGTTTCAATATGTTCAATCCTCACTATGCCAACATGCATTCAAATTCATTTTCGTATACTTTAAAAATATGATGCATGACATACCAACACATTCCAGCATACAAACCCTAATGTTTTGTGATGTAGGCCCGAAGGCACAAGCAAACTTTACTTACTTGGCTCTCCAGGGAATGCTCGGTTTCAAACTACTTCAGAAGTCTGCTCACCTAGGTCATAGAAAGGATATCAATTAGATTTCTACTAAGCCTCATTCTAATCTATTCAGAAATCTTGGGAAACTAGCTTGGAAGCTTAGTTCATTGTGCATTTCCGATTTAACACTAAACCCGAACTCAACTCACTCACAGTATTCCTCGAAACTTCACACATTGTACTCCCTCAGCTATCTAATTGTTAAAATCACAGACAAACTAAGAGAGCTTACATAGGTTGAAGGAGAATCGAGTGAGAAAGAAATCGCCCGAAGGTTTTCTGTTGAAGAGCTGAAGGCCGGGAGAGAAATGAGGGAATTAGTGGCGGCTACCGTGCACTAAACCCCAAATCACTAACCTTAAATACATTATCAATTTTTAAATTTCCAATTACTTTTCTGCCCTTGCCTAGTCATTTATTAACCTAATCAATAACTCCCCCAACCCTTCTATAATGTACATCATTAATAATAATTTAAATTTTTATTCAATGGAACCGGGTGCTACAATCTACCCTCCTTAAAAGAATTTTGTCCTCAAAATTCAGTACCTGAATAGTTCTGGATATTGGTCTATCATGTCCTGCTGGCGCTTCCAAGTTGTCTCCTCAATATTCTGGTTGTGCCATAAGACTTTTACCAGTGGAACCTCCTTGTTGCACAATACCTTTACTGCATAATCTAAGATCCTTACTGGTTTCTCCTCATAAGTAAGAGTAGGAAGGACTTCAATGTTCTGCTGTTCTATAATCTGCGAAGGATCTCTAACACATTTCTTTAGCATGGAAACGTGAAACACATTATGAATTCCCTCCAAAGAGGCTGGTAACTGAAGTTGATATGCTGCCTTCCCAATTCTCTTCACGATTTGGAAAGGTCCAATATATCTGGGGTTTAACTTGCCTCCTTTCCCAAATCTCACAACTCCTTTGAAAGGTGACACCTTAAGGAAAACTTCATTACCAACATCAAATTCTAATTCTCTTCGTCTTTTTTTTGCATAGCTTTTCTGCCGGCTTTGAGCTATTAAGATTCTTTGTCGGATAAGAGCAATCTTCTCCACTGTCTGCTGCACAATGTCAGGACCAATCAACTGTGCTTCTCCAACTTCATCCCAATACAATGGAGATCTGCACTTCCGTCCATACAATGCCTCGTATGGTGCCATGCCTATTGTTGCCTGAAAACTGTTATTATAAGAGAACTCAACCAATGGTAAATACTTACTCCAAGAACCCTGAAATTCCAGCACACAAGCCCGAAGCATATCCTCCAACGTTTGGATAGTTCTCTCGGATTGTCCATCGGTTTGAGGATGAAAGGCTGTGCTAAAACTAAGCTGTGTCCCCATAGCCTTGTGCAAACTTTTCCATTGGTAGGAAATGAGCTGATTTGGTTAAACGATCAACTATCACCCAAATTGCATCATGTCCTTTTACTGTTCTAGGTAATCCTATAACAAAATACATAGTTATTTGTTCCCATTTCCATTCGGGAACTGGTAAAGGTTGTAATGTCCCAGCAGGCCTCTGATGTTCAGCTTTGACTTGCTGGCAGACCAGACATGACTCCACATACTCCGCCACACTTCTCTTTACCTGGCCACCAATAATGTTGCTTGAGACCTCTGTACATTTTCGTACTACCAGGATGAACAGAAAGTCTGGAGGAATGAGCCTCAGATAGGATTTCCTTCCTAAGCTCAGTATCAGCCGGAACAAACCATCTATTTCGAAACTTGAGAATTCCATCAGCTGAGCAGTTGAAATCCGACTTATCAGTAGAATCTATGCACAACTTATACTTATTACACTCAGTGTCATTCATTTGAACTTCCTTTATTTTCTCCAAAATAGTTGGCCTCAAAGATATGGCCGAAAGCATGGCTGACACATTAGACACAGCTTCCAGGTTAAATCTTTGGAATTCTGTCTCTAAAGCTATCGGTATGTCTAGAGTCAAAGCAGAAACTAAAGGGGTCACTCTACTCAAAGCATCAGCCACTACATTTGCCTTGCCAGGGTGATACTTAATCTCGAAATCATAATCTTTGACAAACTCTAACCACCTACGTTGCCTCATATTCAATTCTTTCTGCATGAAAATGTATTTCAGATTTTTATGATCCGAAAATATCTCACAAACTTGTCCATACAGGTAGTGCCTACAAATCTTTAATGCAAAGACCACAGCAGCTAATTCTAATTCATGTGTAGGGTAATTCTTTTCATGCACTTTTAACTGCCTAGAAGCATAAGCTATAACCTTTCCATCTTGCATTAACACACATCCAAGACCAATCTTGGAAGCATCACAGTAAATGCTAAACTTTCCACTCTCATCGGGTAGGGTCAATATAGGGGCATTGGTCAGTTTCTTTTTCAAGGTCTGGAAACTGGACTCACACTCCTCTGTCCAAGCATACTTAATTTTTTTCCTAGTTAACCGAGTGAGGGGTGTTGCAATCTTTGAGAATCCTTCAATAAATTTTCTGTAATATCCTGCTAACCCGAGGAAACTTCGAATATCCGTAGCATTCTTCGGTTGGGGCCACTCCTTAACTGCTTGAACCTTGGCTGGATCGACAGATATCCCATCTCCAGAGATCACATCACCAAGAAAGTGAACTCTGTCCAACCAAAACTCACACTTGGAAAACTTAGCATAAAGTTGGTGTTGTCTAAGTGCTTTCAACACTAAACTCAAATGCCTTGCATACTCATCCTTGGTACTAGAATAGATTAAAATATCATTGATAAACACTATGACAAACTTATCCAAGTATTCATGGAACACCCTATTCATAAGATCCATGAAGGTTGCTGGTGCATTTGTCAAACCAAAAGACATAACCAAAAACTCATAATGTCCATACCTTGTGCGAAAGGCAGTCTTTGGGATATCTTCAGATTTAACCTTCAACTGGTAATAACCGGACCTAAGGTCAATTTTAGAGAACACTCTTTCACCCTTAAGCTGATCAAATAAATCATCAATCCTCGATAGTGGATACTTGTTCTTGACAGTTAGCTTATTCAATTCTCTATAGTCTATGCACATACGCATTGATCCATCCTTCTTTTTGACAAAAAGGACAGGTGCACCCCATGGTGAAAAGCTAGGGCGTATGAACCCCTTCTCCAACAAATCCTCTAACTGTTTCTTCAACTCTTTAAGTTCTGTGGGTGCTAGTCTATATGGATTCTTAGATACTGGCTCAGTGCCGGGGTAAACATCTACCACAAATTCAATTTCCCTATATGGTGGCAAACCAGGAAGGTCATCTAGGAATACTTCTGGAAAATCTTGGACAACTAAAACATTTTTGGGGCTTGATTTTCCAACTGTTTGTGTGTCTAAAACACTGGCCAAAAAGCACAAATACTCTCTGCAAGGGGAGGGTCTTGTGTTAATAGAAGTCATCACAGACATTTCCTTACTTTTCTTTGAGGCTTGAAAGGTGTGTTTCAAACTACCAGGGGGTTGGAAGCTAACTATTCCAGTCCTACAATCTATTGTGGCATGATGCTTAAACAACCAGTCCATTCCTAGGATTACATCAAATCCTAATATATCCATAATTATAAGATCAGCAGGTAGACTTACATTCCCTACTAACACTTCACTGCCAAGCATCACTTGGTTAGAGTGCATGCGTTCACCAGAAGGCAATGCAACATTAAACACATGCATGGAAGGGGTAAACTGTACGTCTAACTTAACAGCAAAAGCAGATGCTATAAATGAATGTGTGGCACCAGAATCTATTAAAGTAAAAGCAGGCACAGAGTTGATCAATATAGTACTTGACACCACAGCAGGCTGTTCCTCACCCGACTCCGTCATGGAGAATATTCTTGGTTTGATCATAGTAGGGCCACTCTTAGGAACCGGACAATCTCTGCTAATGTGGCCGACCTTGTTACAATTGTAGCATCTGGTGATTCTAGGCTTTGAGCACTCCTTGAACGTGTGTCCAACCTCGTCACAGTTGAAACACTTTCCAAGGCCCAGTCTGCATTCCCCCGGATGGTTCTTCAAACACTTAGGACACTGGGGAAATTTCCTGACATTCTGTACCTTCCCCCCTACTCCTTGGCTATTTTGGCCTTCACTTGGCCTCTTCGTTCCTCTTTGTTGGTGTAGTTGGTTAAACCTTTGTGGGACCTCCTTTAGTCTAGCACACTTTCCTTCAGCTTCTTCCACTTCCAGGGCAGTGGACACAACCTCACTGAAGGTCAATCCCTTGATTCCACAGAATTTAACCCCTCGGTAAATTTCTGGCTTCAGTCCCTGCATAAATTTGAACACCTTATCCTCGTCTTTGTGAGCAAAATGCCCAGCAAACCTAGACAGGGACTCGAACTGCCTACTATACTTGGCCACAGACCCGGTCTGCTTCAGGTTCAGAAATTCTAACTTCTTCGCGGTCTGGACTGTGCTGTTGAAATACTTCTCATAGAAAATGTCTTTAAATCGTGACCAGGGCATTGCTAAAATGTCGGTGGTGGTCTCCATTGTCTCCCACCAGAGTTGAGCTTCGCCAGCCAAGTGAAATGTTGCTAACGTGACCTTATCTCCTTCTCCTATGCTGGCGCACCTAAACATACTCTCTATCTTCCTAAGCCACCCTTCAGCCACAGCAGGATCAGATGACTGACCATCAAACGTGGGTGGTCATAGTCTCCGGAATCTATCCCCGGAATGCTTAATGCTAGAACCCGAGTTGGCACTTCCTTGTACCTCTCGGTTCAGCAGCACTCCTAGTTGATCGGATTGCTGGCGCATTAATTCTGCCTGCTGTCGCACTAGATCGGTCAACTGTCCGATTACACTAGAATCTTCTGCGCTTCCCAGAGTTGGTGTCTCTCTCTGCACTCTTGGCCTTCCCGGTCGTCTGGACATTTTTGCTATATTCCTGTACAGGGTTAACTATTTTTTTTTTATAAATATCTAATAACTGAACTTAACATAAACACTTACAGTTGTTGGAGTACTTCCATGCAACGATTGGCACTGATGAGTGATCTTTTGAACGGTTTAATTGAATGTCTCTGATACAACACTGTAACGCCCCGAGTTAGCTGAACCCAGTTCTTCACACAATGCCCGTATATGACTAAAATTTCTACCATATTATTTTTTTTTAAACTTGCAGCGGAAATCATTTGAAATGTTAAGGAATAATCGGTCAAAAGAAATAGAAGTTTGAATCGTGAAAACACTTTAAAAGTTGCAGAAGTCAAACGCATCCGCCGATGAGTAAAGTCAACGGAAGAAGCACAAAACAACCAAAATAGAAGACTCCTGCCGATGACGTCAGCCGAATGAAAAACAAAGGACATCTCTCGATAGACTGTATCTACCGGTGACTAAACGACAAAATACACTCTACATCTTCCGATGACGTCAGCCAGATGATTTCCTTCATCCGATCGACTTTGTTCTACACCCACCGTTGACTAAATGACAAAAGTCCTCCTACATCTACCGATGACGTCAGCTCGCATCTGCCGATGGGTTTAACGACAAAACCCCTCATCTCCTTCTTCCGATAGGGTAAATTGAATATACCGATCACTAAACGACAAAGCATAATACCCACTCATATCGGTAGGGCAAAATCTACATCATCCGATAGAATAAACCTCATGTACCGATTACTTTACTGAGACATCATCCGATGGCTTTTCCGAAGACATATTCCGATAAAACAAATCTCGTGTACCGATGACTTTACTGAGACATCATCCGATGGCTTTTCTGAAGACATCTTCCGATAGAATTAAGGGCGAGATTTCAACTACTTCTCGATATACATACGCAACACTAGTTACAGAAAGGAATTTACTTACTTCATCAAGACCATTCAGAAACAATTCACATTGTATTGTTCAAACCCAGTAAAACCAACATTTAAAACCCAACAGATCACTAGTATCAATAAAACTCAAAACATAGTCAAAATATTAAAATCTCTACTGTTATGAAAACTTGGCATACTCAGATTAGATTATTACCAACTAAACCCTCACAACCTGCATACCATGACCAACTAACGATGACTTCACATCCACATCACTTCACGCACGTACCTACGACTCACAACCTGCATACCATGACCAACTAACGATGACTTCACATCTACATCACTTCACACACGTACCTACGACTCACAACCTGCATACCATGACCAACTAACGATGACTTCACATCTACATCACTTCACACACGTACCTACGACTCACAACCTGCATACCATGACCAACTAACGATGACTTCACATCTACATCACTTCACACACGTACCTACGACTCACAACCTGCATACCATGACCAACTAACGATGACTTCACATCTACATCACTTCACACACGTACCTACGACTCACAACCTGCATACCATGACCAACTAACGATGACTTCACATCTACATCACTTCACACACGTACCTACGACTCACAACCTGCATACCATGACCAACTAACGATGACTTCACATCTACATCACTTCACACACGTACCTACGACTCACCCCTGTGAAATTGGAAGTTGGATCAATTCTCTCAAAGTGTAAATATCCACTGTCTCATTAAGGGGCAGATTACTTCCCTTAACAGTAAAACTGATTCACATAGCTGTTTCAATATGTTCAATCCTCACTATGCCAACATGCATTCAAATTCATTTTCGTATACTTTAAAAATATGATGCATGACATATCAACACATTCCAGCATACAAACCCTAATGTTTTGTGATGTAGGCCCACAACCTGCACAGGACTCACAACCTACCCACAACTAGCCCACAACCTAAACCGAACGCACAACCTATGCAAAGCTGGCCCACAACCTGCACAAGACTCACAACATACCACTAACGATGATTTCACATCCACATCACTTCACGCACATACCTACGACCCCCAAACTGCATTCCATGACCAACTAACGCGACTTCATCTCCACATCACATCACACACGCACCTACGACTCACAACCTGCATACCATGACCAACTAACGATGACTTCACATCCACATCACTTCACGCACGTACCTACGACTCCCAACTTGCATACCATGACCAACTAACGATGACTTCACATCTACATCACTTCACACACGTACCTACGACTCACAACTTGCATACCATGACCAACTAACGATGACTTCACATCCACATCACTTCGCGCACGTACCTACGACTCCCAACCTGCATACCATGACCAACTAACGATGACTTCACATCTACATCACTTCACACACGTACCTACGACTCAAACTGCATACCATGACCAACTAACAATGACTTCACCTCCACATCACATCACACACGTACCTATGGCCACCACACACACACATCGCATACAGACCACTCACGACATACACACGACTCACAACAAGCAAACAACTGTGGTGTAGGCCCTTCTGGGTGACTCTTAAACATTCTCAACCACACTACTACTTACCTGGCGTCCTAGCTCACTGAAGATGCTCGGTTCCTCGTCCACCTACGGCTCGACCTACGACAAATATTCAAACTTCATTAAAATCAAGTTTACATTTACCAATTTACTCTCAAACTACTATTTCTAGCCTAACCCAACTAAAATCTAACTAATCGGGCCACTAATTTGGGTTCGGTAAAAACCGACCCGAAACTTCAGACGCGCGTAACTTTTGCGTCGGTTATTGGAATTAAACGATTCCAGCGGCCACGTACTCCCCTAACAACCTAGTTTAACCTGCTAAAAAGAGAATTCAAAACGAATGGCCGTAGCTAGGTCAAAAACAACAAACCCGAATCTGCCCTAAACCAGAAATTCTCCCCCTCTCGGTTTTCCATCAATTTTCATCCAATTGCTCACCAATCAACCACCCTTACAACTAATTAGAATAATCTAAGAAAACTCTAAGGCTTTACACAGGAAAAACCGAAGAACACATATTGGGAGTTCTCTGTTTTTTGCTCAAATTGAGCTCCTCACAGCTCGGCGACCATTACTGGTCTAAGGGTCGGCAAACCCATGCCGAGAACTCCCAAAATTGGCCGGCGATCGGAGCTCAAACAAGCTCGCCACCCTCGGCCATGAACAAAACCAAAAACAGGGCAAAAGGGGGACTTACCGTTTGGTCCTGTGCACGAAGACAGCCGAAAATGGCAGCCCTAGAATCGCCGACGTGGTCTGGCCGGAGAACGTCGAAAAAACGCGGTGAAGAGACCGCCGGTCGTCGGTCTCCGCTCGCACCACCCCCTCCCCTATTCGGGTCTTCGACACTCGAACGACATAATGGCTTTCGAAGCCATTCTGTCGTTTAAAAAAAAAAACAAATAATAATAAATAAAAAAAACTATTTCCTATTAACATATCAATAATATTATTTACCGTTTTGCCCTCCCATACTTTTGGCCTCATCAAAACCTCATTAAATTTTATCTTTAAATTATAAATTTTTTTCGTAAACTGACCCTCACCCCATATACAGCTTAAGTTCTCCAATTAGAATATTCGAACACAAATTAATTAACCGATTAGTTCAACCAATTTATTAACTTAAATCGCTAAAAATTTTACGGGGTATTACAGGCTTCCTACCTCTCATGGAACAGGGGTAAACAAATCTATGGCAGCTTTGTTATTTAAAATAGGGAACTACCTTTCATTTGATGTTGGTCAATTTATGTTTGAGCAAATAGTAAAGCATGCAGACTGTAAAAATGAAAGGACTGCCTTTCCATTCCCTAGGTTAATCTATGGGTTGATATCATCTCAAAAATCGGTCATCAGGGGCAAAGAAGTTCTTGATTTAGATAAAGAAGAGATCAGAATTTGTCCTAATCTTTTTGAAGGTGACTACATAAATGATCTGAAAGGTGCTACTACCCAAATTTCAACTCCCGTTCATGCTGCTTTATTTTCTCGCAACCTGAAAGTACTGAAAGATGAGTTACATTTTTTAAATGATCAGCAAGTATTGATTGAGAAGCGAAGGAAAGAAATTATCGGTCTGATTGATGACCTTGAAGGAAAAATTTCTATAGATGATTCTGTTTGTGATATTTTTGAACAACAAAGGACTGCAAAAAATGTTCAAGCTGTTGCTGACTCCACTAAAGATGTTCCAAATACTGTTAAATCAACTGAAGAAATTGATGAGTCAATTGAAAAATTTGCTGATGCAGAAACTCAGGTTCCCTTTACAACTTCTAATACTGATCTACCTGGTGTCACCTCTGATGTCATGACTGCTACAACAGAAACTCATGCCACTAAAAAATGAGCAGCTATCAGCATCCGGGTTTGTCATTATGCTGTGTTTCAACAATTTTCATTTGTTGCTGAATTTTCTCTTCTACTGCTGGATATTTTCATTCGATACTGGATATTTTTTTTTTTTTGCTACTGGATATCTCCTTTTGCTTATGGATTCTTTTTATGATGCTCTGGATATATGGTCTTCTGTTCTCTTTTTGTCCTTTTATGGCAAAAAAAGGGAGTAATTTCTGGTATCTTTTACACTGATTGCTGGGATATGATGTGCATGTCATGAATAGTGTTTTGAGCATTGATCTACTATTGCAAGTATTAAGGGGGAGCTTCTATGACCCTACATCCAGCATTCAGGGGGAGTTCTTGATTTTGCCAAAAAATGCCAAAGGGGGAGATTGTTAATGTAAATTTGTATTGACATAGATTTGTTTGGCAAAATTAATTAAAGTGGGTGTTTAATTTATCTTGGAAATTAAATATATATTGCAGTATTATTCAGTTGCAAGGCAGACAGATTTTGTGGAGATTATGATACCAAAACTATGCAGAATATTTGCTTTTGGTAACCTTGAAAAATAAGGAAAGCTAGTTACTTGGAAATCAAGTTATCAATTATATTTATCTATGAAATGACGATTTGAAGTTTATAAATTCTGTATATCATAATACAGAGCAAGATTCGTGATCCAACTATTCAGGGATCCAAATATGTTATATTCTGGTACTTTCCATATGTGTCGCAAAGGGTGTCACGAATCTGGTTTTCTGTGATTGCGTTTCCTGATTCTGTGCTTTCTGTTTTGGAATGAAAATCTGTTGCAGATTTATTTAAGCATCTACCCTTCACAGAAGACGTGCGTGGATTATTGATTACTCTCTAATATTTCTTGTGTCGCAAGTCGTCATTATTTTCCTCCCTCACGTTTCTGCGTTTTGGGTTGTTATTGATTGTTTCAGTAATTGTTGACTGTTTTCCACACTCTACCTTTGGTGGCTTTCATTGTTCAATGAGTGTGGTGGTGTGCATTCCAAGACAACGATTGGTGTCACAAGCGGTGTCATAGGAGTGCTCTCTTTATTCTTCATTGAAGATCAGTCTCGGGAGGAGACTTCACTGGAACTCGGGAGGAGTTGTATTTATTGACAATGGGAGCTTGTCTTTCTGATCATGAACAAGGGGATCTTGCCATTCACGGATTTCGAGAGGAATAATTATCGACAAGGGGAGCTTGTCGCATCTAGATCTCGGGAGAGATAGTCTTAAAGTCGAGGGGAGCTCGCAAAAACTATTTTATTGGGGAAGTTAGTGAGAGACTGCGACAAAGATAAGAGGGAGTCTTTATTTGTATAAGTCCGGTTGTCTTATAACTTTGTAAACACTCTGAAATATTTTTAAATCTGGGCGTGGCCCCGCAGACGTAGGCAATTTACCGAACTGCGTTACCAACCTTGTGTCTTCTTCTTTACGCATTTCTTTACTGTCTATTACTGCTGTTTTCTATTGGTGTCACAAGTAGTGTTACGACACCACATATCTAATCACGATTTCATGTTTTATCTACAATATTTTTGTATTTTGAGTCAATTTCATAGTTTCACCACTCAGTCACATGAGCTACATTTGTTGTAACTTATTTTTGATAGTTGAAAATTTATTTATTTTCTATAAAATAGTTCGCATAATTTGAGCATAACATGGTGCATACCTCTGGCTTTCCCACCACTGTTGCATTCAGTTTTGCATATCATTTGTTTAGCATTGCATATTATGTTAGTTTAATGTTCAATAAGATGGCATTCCTATGATATAACCAAATCCAATCCACCAATACTGCTTAATAAATAAAGAATACGTACACATTTAAATAGAGACTCACAACTTCTTATTTACATTACTCGAGAATCTTTAATTTGGAACACATATTTTCAATAATTGTTTTAGCTGAACGCTCAGAGAAAATTTATATGATACTATGTGAGCTTAGTAAATACTTTGGCTAGTTAAATCATAAATTGCTCAATTTTTGAAACTTACTCAATATCTCTTTGTGATACATGTTAGAAAAGAAGCAAATAGATGATTAAAAATAAATAATAATAAAAAAAAAAGCTTATGTCATTTCTTACTACACTTTCAATTTTGAGTGAGCTTTATAGATGCTTAATGGGTGGAAATAAAATAGTTGTGAGGGAGAGCAGAAGAAACTCCATTACAAGCTAGTTTTGTTGCTCCTTATGTCGTTTCAAGTTGTGAGTGAACTTTTTGAATACTCAATGGAAGAAAAATTGTATATTAAGTAAGGACAACAAGAGAAACTCTGCCATAGACGAAAAAAAAGTCTATATATGTCCATAAATAAAAAAATGCTAAATAAATACCATAGAATCTTTGATAAGTTCTATGAGTCATAGTGGTGGAAAGTGATGTAAAAGGTTGTGTTGGAGAGTGGTATATATTTATTGAAGTAATATAAGTCTTTACATAAGTTGCATAAATTGATATGAGTAATAAATTAATCGTGGGAGAAGCTATGATCAAACACGCACAAGGATTCAAAAGGTAAGACATGTTTACAATTTATTTGGTACTAGTTGGTGTATCAGAGACTATGAGGCATTATTGCTATTATTATTGTTTCTTTTATTTACATGTTGATTTTTTGCTCTGAGTACTAGCAAAACATTAAGTTATGGGGATTTAATGATAGGTTTTGTACCTATTAGAGAATAGTCATAAATGTGATATTTTGTAAATTTTTAACATAAAAAGTCAAATTTAATAGTCAATTACACATATTTTCTTATTTATGCATGAGAAACACGATTAAACAAAATGACAAAGAAAAGAAAAGGTCACAATTTCAACATAAAGCTGCTAACATAACGATTAGAATCCAAAGTCAAGAAATTACGAAAGATCAAAAAGTCAGCAAAATACAAAAAATATCGCGACACTCTTGACATTATACCACTGCGCTTTTTTCCTGAAACTTCATGCGAATTTATGCGCACATGACATCACAAAAGCTTTGGTATTTGTATTTATGACGCAAAAGTCAATCACCCAAGCCACAAAATTGGCATTAGTGCCGCAACATTATTCATATTATGCCATTCCCATTAATATGGTAGCAGTATCCCTATTATGCCATGACATTTTCACGACTTTGAAAGATTTTCTGATTGGTTCGAAGTTGATTTTAGATATACGACTTTGTCTCTATAAATACACATATTTAACAGAATTTATGGCATGAAGGAACGCAGAGAATAAACTGTGAACTTAATTTGGATTAAGCATATTTATTTTCATGATTGACTAATTACTACTAATTCTAAGTTAATGATTAATGCCTAATCAATTATATGTGAAAGTTTTTATAAATTATTTTCATTGTGAAAATACCCTCAAAAGTGGGCAATTGGATGACTAATATATTTATTGAGTATATGTAGTAGAACATATGATATGAACTAAGGTTCAACAAATCTCTAAGTCAGTGACCCTGATCCATTAGAAGATAAAGGAAGTCCAATAGACAAATCCAGACATGTTTTAGTCATGGAGATCTAAGAGAACGAGTCATTACAACATGAGAAAAAGAGCAACAGGATGTATGCAAGGGGATGCAAAAAGGCGCCTCAACCCAGCAAGCCAGCGCGCCCAGCCATCCATCGTGCGTGCAGCAGCCTAGCGTGTGCCCAGCCATCCAGCGTGCACACCTAGCAACCCAGAGCGTGCCTAGTAGCTTAGCGCGCACACTAGTTTAGCGCACTCGTGCGCCTTGCACAAGTTTTCTTCAAAAAATCAACTTTCCAAATTCCAATTCTTTTCTATTTGAATATTTAGTTAAGTTCCTTTATTCCAAGATTGCTAAATATATTTTTAAGATTTTTAGGGATATTTTTTAGTATTTTTAATATTTGTATAGACTATTTAAACACAAGAGAGGTAACCCTAAATTATGATTGATTTTGAGTAAAACTTATTCTTCTTTTTGAGTTATTCTTCATGTGAGAATTTTCTCTTTAGTTTTTTGTGAAGAACTAGGTTTTCTTCAAGTCAAAACTTGAAAGATCAACTTGACAGATTTGGTTCTAACTACAAGTTCGTTTACGGGTGAAGCTCATTGTTTGGTAGCTTTAGTTCCGTCAGCAAGGTTAGATTGATGACAAGTTTCTCATACTTGATTCAAAGATATACCTAAGTTTCCATTCCGCGTTGTTGTAGGGTCTTGAGTTTGATATATTCATGATTCTCCTAAATTGGTATCAGAGCAAAGACTCCTAGTTTCATGTAGCTATCGTTATTTTATGTCAATTCTCTTCTTCTTCTGAATTTCTTCTTTCAAAATTCTTTAAAGACAAACAAAATTATTTTTTTCTTGAATTTCATCTTTGCAAAATTCTTGAAAAGTAAAAAAAAAAGTTTTTACTTTGTTGAAATTCTGATACTTTCAAGTTCTTCTCTTGTTCTTGAAATATTTGATTCGTATTCCTGAAGTATTCGATTATCATTCTTGATATATTCTATCATTATTCTTGAAGTATTTGATTATCATTCTTGATATATCGATCATTATTCTTGAAATATTTGATTAACATTCTTGATATATTCGATCATTATCCTTGAAATATTTGATTGTCATTCTTGAAATAGTCGTTTGTTAAATTCGACTATTGTCTTCAATATTCTATTCTTGTCCCTAAATTAGTCTAATATTGTTCTTGAATATTCAAATATTGTTTTCTAAATTTTCGACTATTGTTCTTGAGATATTCAATTCTTATCATTGAAATTTTGATTCTTGTTCTTAAATTCCATGGATATCTTTAATTGTTATTGAAATATCGTTGATCATATATCTTTCTTCATTAATACTTTGATATTTCTTTTCTTTGTTCATTAACAAAGTTTCCTTAATTGATTATTCATATTTCTTTATTTTAAAATTGTTTGACCCGACTATTCTTGAGAATAAAATTTTTAGCTTAAAAGTTTAATCTTGGTTATTTTTACTTGTTGAATGTTTTTTCTTGATCAAAGTTTTACATATAGAGATAAAAGAGGAAATTGAGGGGTAAAAGACAAGATGGTGAAACTATCATATAAAAATCATTATTTTAAGTGAAACATGAGTGGGGAGACATTGATCGAGTGTAAACACGTGAGGGAGTTTCATGTAATTATTTTGTTCACTAACAAGTTTTATTTCTTTTTTTCAAATCATGAGTAGTGAGAATAGACGTATTAACTTTGATCTGGACATGTACACAAAGGTTGTACAAGATCACTTTAAGGCATTGACCATGAGGATGAATATGATGGAGTCCTCTACTAGCAGCCATGCACTAAGAAACAAAACACAAATGGAGCATGACTATGAGGAATCCGACTATGAGGATGGTAGTTACAAAAAGGAGAAATTCACTAGAACAACCTATGAGGGTGGAAATCTAAGCAACATCAAAATGGTAATTTCCCCTTTACAAGGTAAAAGTGATCCCGAACTATATATAGAATGGGAAAGAAAAGTTGATCATATGTTTGATTTTTATAATTACACCAATGAGAAAAATATCAAATTAGTCAGGATGAAGTTTACCGATTATGTAAGCTTGTGGTGGGATAGAGTAGTAAGAAACCGAAGGCGATATGGTGAGCAACCCATTTGTACATAGAAGGAATGAAGGTAATTATGCGCAAAATATTTATTCCTAACCATTATTATCGAGTTTGGTTTATGAAACTACAAGGATTGGCTCAAAGATTTAAAAGTGTGGAAGAATACTATAAAGAGATGGAGGTACCAATAATTAAAGCTAATGTAGAGGAGGATATTGAAGCCACAATGATAGTTTATTTGAGGTTTGAATAGGGAAATTGCAGATATTGTGGATTTGCAACATTATCTAGATCTAGAGGATTTATTGCACAAGTCCATCAAAATTGAAAGACAATTAAAACACAAAGTATTCTCTAAGATTAGATCGGCATCAAATTCTTCTTGGAAATCAAATTGGAAGGATGAGAAGTCAACTTCAAAACTGAAGGAACAGTTCAAAGGCAAGTCTACGACAATAAGTACTACCCCTATGCAAGGTAAAATTGAGACTTCTACACCTATGCAAGGTAAATTAGGAAGTAATGGAGGAAAGATTAGCAAAGAAACAAGAGGATGCAAAACGGCACCTCATGTAATGCCCGGAATTTTTGATTTTCCACTATGTTATGTACGTAAATAGAGGAATTTAAGGCCGTTTTACGAGCGAGAAATTTTGTTAGAATCCTAGGAATTAATTGAGATATTTAATGGAATAAGGAAAATTTGTAGAATCCAAATTGACGGACTAAATAGCGAATTAAGTAGAGGATTAAGTGGAGGAGTAAAATGGTAATTTGGAAAGTTAAATTTAATAAAATACAAACAACCCACTCCTCTCCATTCACAATTTTCACTCTGCAAAACACTCCCCTTCTTTCCCTTAGGCGATTTTCCTTCCCCCTTGACCGATTGCTTCCACGGCCAACGATCCTCCTCCTCCAACGTTTTTTGTTATGGTTTTTCTTCAACGATTCAAAGCCTTAGGTAAGGTTCCAGTATTCTAGACGTTATGTTGTCATTTTAGGGTAGAGAATAGTTAGGGTTTTGAAATTTATAGGTTTATGTTAGAAATTGGTGAGCTTACCGTATTAATGGCTATTAATGATGTATTTATTTTTATTGTTGGTTGTTAAAGTGAAAGAATGATTATTGTGTTGAATTTGGTAGTTGGGAAGAGTAAATGCCATTAATGGTTTTGCTAATAAGATTGTGAGAGCTAGGTGCTCGGTAAAATGCTCGAAAGAGATAAACCAAAGTTTTAGGAAATTTGCCTTAGTTAGGAGTTTCGTTCAGTTTTGGAGTTCGGTTGTTTAGGATCGATTCTAATGAAAAATTGTGAAATGTCTTAGGTGAACCAAGCTTAATGAAGATGCTCGGCTTACTAAGGATGCTAGGTAAGTGTGTATTAGGTTTCTGGCCCTTAAGGCCCTACATCGTGACGATGCTAGGTTAATTAAGTTTTGTTGATTGTGGGACTTTGATGAGTCGGGTAGCTTAGGATGTTAGTTACTCATACGTTTCATGTTTGATGAGAGTTATGTTTGATTATGAATTGTCTTTGATGATTGTTAATTGTTCCAAGCGCATTTTCTCTCATGCATCATGTTTTCCTCTAATGGCATATTAAATGTTTTTACATGCACGTTTTCATGATAAAGGAAGTAAAGAATATGTAATGTATGTAATGGTCAAGTGTGGGTAGCGTATGAGTAGGGCAGGTCACGTTCATAGCAACTCACAGGGCAAGACAATTACACCCAATAAATGGCAACTCATGGGGCAAGTTATGTTGTCTACGGGGTAGATGGGGTGGTGACTGTGCCTACTCTACGTGGATCCCCTTATTCCCATGTTATGTAATGTTAAAGAAATGAAATGAACATCTTTTCACAAGATCATGCATTCATGTATATGTTTATGTATAGTGCACATCCTTACTAAGCATTAGGCTTATCTTTTAAATCGTTCATGACGAAGTCGAAGGTGAGGAACCTCCTCCTGATGTCAACGTATAGGACGGTCGACAGACGGTGCTCGTGGCAGGCCTGGGTGGTGTTGGCACGACTTATTTTGACCCGCGGCTGTGCTTTGAGCATTTTGTGTGAAGTATGTAAAGGTACTAGGGATAGATGTGAATAATGTCTATATTTTTGGATGATTAGTAGATAGCTTGGAGTTATTGTGTTTTGGATGAATTTAGAAATGGGTTTACCCTTAAGACATTTTAATGTGTTTTCCACTGTGTGTGTTTTGAGATGGATAAAATAGATTAGGTGTTGGATTTGTTGTGGATGATTAAAAAACTAGCTTGGAGATATTTTGGATAGGTTTATGAATGAGTTTTCCCTATAAAATGTCTTTATGGAATTTTCGATGCACGTTTTATGTTGGTGATGTACAGTAGGCGTTTTTACACGTAAAAGTCGTTTTGGTGTACAAATGTACTTTGAGATGTCTTGGGATAAATTTGGTCTAGAAATGTGGTTTTGGGTTGTCAGGAGTTTAGGCGTTATGCCGTCTGATTTCTTTTTGGTCACAATGATGAAGTCTTTGATTGAGGATTTTAGCAGTCAAAGTGTCAACCGATTTCGTCAAGTGTTGACCGGTCATTGTTCAACTAGAAAACAAAGGCCAATGAGGTATCGACCAGTTTTATGAAGTGTCAACCAGTTTTCTGAAGTGTCGACCGATTTCGTCAAGTGTCGACCGGTCACTATTCAACCAGAAAACAGAGGCCAATGAGGTGTTGACTAGTTTTCTGAGTGTCGACCGGTTTTGCTGAAGTGTCGACCGGTTTTCTGAAGTGGTGACCAGAATTGTAAAGAGTTGCAACCTGAGACAAATGAGGTGTCGACCGATTTCGTCAAGTTTCGACCGGTCACTGTTCAAATAGAAAACAGAGACTAATGAGATGTCGACCAGTTTTTCGAAGTGTCGACCGGTTTCACTCTAGCGCGCAGCATGGGCACGCCGAATGACTTGGGCATGTCACACCCATGTCCCCTCTATGTTTTTTGGTACCAAGTGTTATGAGATGTTTTCCGACCTTAAACATGTCCTTCTAAACACGTTTTAATTAGGCTTTCAATGTTGAGAAAAGTGGTTCAAATGCTCAAGTTCGTCTTTAAAGTGTTAAAAGAAAATGAAAAATCTTATGTCAATGAACGAGGGGTACGTTAAAAGTAGGTCACGGCTAGTTCGTGGCAGCCCTAACGAGATTGGGGTCACTACAACTATGGTATCAAAGCACCCGGGCTTTAAAAGCGACTCTGTAGACTACCTGCCAGCACAAACCGCCACACGAGGACTCTCCATCGACTGTAAGTGTTTAAGTTTAAGTATGATTCTTAGATGTTTATATTGTTTTGTGTTTTGTATTGTGTCTAGGAACAGCAAAATGCCGAGAGCACCTAGACAACCCCAAGGGAATCCCATTGACCAACTTATGGACCTAGTGCACTGACAGTCGGAGCAACTAGGGATTTTGCTAAATTGAGACTGAAATGGTATTGTACAAGACAATGCTCCACAGGACCAAAGTGGGGAAAGATTCAAGCGGCTTAGGCCCCTAGCTTTTTATGGACAGTCTTCAGATCCCACTTGCGCCGAGGAGTGGATCCGAAAGATTGAGATCATGTTTGAGTATGCTAATGTGGGAGAAATCGAGAAAGTAACGTGTGCAGTGTTCTATTTGGAGAAAGATGCTAGTTTCTGGTGGGACACGGTCAAGGTCACAACGGATGTTGGAGTTATGAGTTGGGCAAGGTTCAAGGCAGCCTTCTATGAAAAGTATTTTAATCGGACCCTCCGAACTAACAAAATAGCGGAGTTTACCCAGCTACGCCAAAACGGGTCAGTGGCTGAATATGTGCAAAGGTTTGAGTCACTATCCTGATATGCAGGTCAGTTGATCAGCGAAGAAGAGGACAAGGTTTACTAGTTTGTGCAATGATTGAAACTAGAGATTTTGAAAGGGGTAAAGACTGCGGGCATTGATGATATGCTATACCACAGGGTCGTGGCCAAGGCCCTAGAATTGGATGACATTGAGATGAAGCTTCAATGACATAGAGAAGCGCTGAAGAAGTTCTTTAGAGAGGTTCAACCGCAGCAAAACCGAGGTTGGCAGCCACAACAACAACGGGACATTAAGAGGCCCAATGAAGCACCGACCGATCAAAACAAGGGAAAATGACCAGAAGTGGCTCCACAAGCTCCTCTATGCCCTACATGTCAGAGAAATCATTTCAAGGAGTGCAAGTAGAATTCCGGCCGAAGTTTCAGGTGTGATCGAATAGATCATAGGGCTAGGGATTGTCCAGGGCCAAACAATTGACCACCAGGTGGTCCTTCAAGAATATTTGCCCTTATTGATGACGAAGAAGCAGCTCAGCCATCAGTTGTTTTAGGTATTATTCTGGTTTGTAACATAGTAGTGTCGGTATTGATTGATACGGGAGCGACCCATTCTTTTATAGCACAGAGATATATAACTAAGTGGAATTTAGAGTTTTTTCCGGCCGACCGTAGTTATAGCGTTATGTTACCCTCCGAGGAGTTTTTACACTCAGATCAGGTGATACAAAGAGATGTGATATCTATTGGTGGTCGAAAGATGTATGCGAACTTGGTTATCATAGGCATGAAGGGGTATGATGTAATTTTAGGCATGGATTGATTGTTTAAGCACTATGCTACAATCAATTGCAGGTCAGGAGCAGTAGATTTTAGACCCCCGAATGTTGAGGGTTACTCGTTTCAAGCGACCCTCCGTTCGAATCAGATGCCTATGGTATTGTCCATAGGTGCTCAGCAATCGATGAAGCCAGGGTGTTCGGGTTTTATAGCAAGTGTTTTTGATACGCAGGTACAAAATGAGAAGAGATTGTATGAGATCCCGATAATCGAAGAGTTTCCAGAAGTTTTCTTGGACGAGTTATTAGGTTTACCCCCTAACCGAGAAATGGATTTTACTATTGAGATTATTCCTGGTTCGGCGCCGATATCTAAGAACCCCTATTGAATGGCGCCAGTCGAGTTAAGAGAATTACAAGCCAAGTTGAAGGAACTGACGAACAAAGGTTTTATACGCCCAAGTGTTTCTCCTTGGAGCGCTCAGGTATTGTTCATAAAGAAAAATGATGGCTCCTTAAGAAAGTGCATGGATTATCGGGAACTAAATAAGCTAACCATCAAGAATAAGTATCCACTGCCAAGGATCGATAACCTATTTGACCAGTTACAAGGGGCCAACATATTTTCAACGATCGACTTACGTTCAGGGTATTACCAACTGAAGGTCAACGTTAGGGATATACCAAAGACAGCATTCAGAACCAGTTACGGGCATTACAAGTTTATGGTGACATCCTTTGGATTGACGAATGCCCCAGCAGCTTTTATGGACCTGATGAACAGAGTATTTTAGGAGTTCTTAGATAAGTTTGTGATACTGTTCATAGACGACATTTTGGTGTATTCCCGAAATGACGAAGAGCATGCAGAGCACTTGAAGACTGTTCTGACTATTCTAAGACAACATCAATTGTATGCCAAGTTTTCTAAGTGTGAGTTTTGGCTGGACTAAGGGAATTTCTTAGGCCATATCATTTCGAAAGAAGGAGTTTCAGTGGATCCGACTAAGATTCAGGCCGTGAAGGAGTGGCCACAACAAAAAAATGTAAGTGAAGTACGGAGTTTTGTAGGCCTGGCTGGATATTATAGGAGGTTCATTGAGGGATCCTCTATTATAGCGAAGCCTCTGACAAATTTGACAAAGAAAGAAGTGAAGTATGATTGGTCTAAAGCTTGTGAAGAAAGTTTTCAGACCCTAAAGCAGAAGTTGACCATAGTACTGTTGTTGATATTACCCGTGGAGAACGGAATATTCAACATTTACTGTGACGCGTCCAGAGTAGGATTGAGATGCGTGTTGATGCAAAATGGGAAGGTCATTGACTATGCCTCTAGACAACTTAAAAGCTATGAGCAAAATTACCCAACGCACGATCTGGAATTGACACAGTGGTGTTTGCGTTGAAGATATGGAGACAGTACCTTTACGGACAAAAGTGAGAGGTGTTTTCAGACTACAAGAGCATGAAGTATCTCTTTACACAAAAGGACTTAAATATGAGGCAAAGAAGGTGGTTGAAGTTCGTGAAGGACTACGAATTTGAGATAAAGTACCATCTGGGAAAAGAAAATACGGTGGCAGACGCTTTAAGTAGGATGCCTAAGACTGAGCAATCCACAGTTTCCTGCATGCCAGCTTCTTTGAGAAAGGAGATCCAGAAGTTTGAATTAGAAGTAGTTTCAGAGCTTTCAGCCTTGATTTCAGACTTAACGATACAGCCAGCTCTTTTGGATAGAATTAAGGAAGCTCAACAGACGGATTCAAAAGAAAAGGTGGATATTTTAACCAAGTTAACAGATGCATCTTCTGAATTCAGTTACTCAGAAGACGGCAATCTGAAATTTAGAGACCGATGGTATGTTCCAAGAGATGAAGAGTTGAGGAAGTTAATCTTGGCTGAAGCGCACTCATCGTCTTTCTCAGTGCATCCAGGTAACACTAAGATGTACCGAGATTTGAAGGTGAACTATTGGTGGCCCAACATGAAATGAGAAGTAGGCAGCTATGTACAGTCATGCCTAGTTTGCCAACAGGTGAAGGCAGAACACCAAAGACCAGGTGGAATGTTGCAACCCTTATAGATTCCCGAGTAGAAATGGGAGCAAGTTTCAATGGATTTCATAGTTGGCTTACCAAGAACAACCAAGGGTCGTGATAGCATAGGGGTCGTGGTGAATAGATTGACTAAGATGGCCCATTTCTTGCCTGTTAAAATGACGTATACAATGGACCAGTTTGCTGAATTGTATGTCCAAGAGATTGTAGATTGCATGGGATTCCAATATCAATTTGATAAGCTTGAAGAGGTGGATTCTATAGAAGCAAATCAAGAGGATACATCAATGGCTAAAGAGGATTCAATACAACTACCACAAGGTCCATTGACAAGAGCTCGAGCTAAAGCATTTCAAAAGGCTATTCAAAACTTACTTTGTGTTGAAAAGATTGCTCAAAATGAAGAAGGAAGTTTTCAACGTTATTACACACTTATCGAAGCCTTAAATGAAGAGAATTCAGCTTGAGAAGATATATTACTTTATGAGCCGATTTGGTATTTGGCTTTCTTAGTTCAAGTTTATTATTTTTGCATAATTATTAGTGTTTTTCCATGCCCAAAGACATGTGTTAATGGGCCAAACGAATTTGGCTATTTTTGGGTTATTTTAGTGTTTCTTTTATGCTTACTATAAAAGGGGCAAGTTTATCTTTGTAAAAAGACCTACTATTATTTTTGGTGAATGCATTGTGAGAGTATTCTCCTCTTTGTTCTTGAATGAACCAAACCAAACTCAGCAAGAATTGATCAACTTGTTGTTTCATTTAGGAGTTGGGGTCTTTAGGACATAGTTTCCTACGGGTTTCTCTTCGATCACCTACTCTATTTCTTAGTTTCTGGGGTTCTTTTCCATCTTTTGAGGGTTCTAAGGGTTTGCACCCAAAGGGTTCGCATTATTTTGGTATCAGAGCGTTGGTTCTACAAATTGGGTACTATCTATCTTTTTTTGTTTCTTTGTAATCGTTGTTTGAATATATCGATCCTTTAAAAAAAAAAATATTCGTTCTATTGTTCTTGCTGATTGGCAATATCGTTCTTCAGCATAAACTTGTCAAATTCCTCTCCTCAATCTTCTTTTGGTGTTGGTGTCTTTTCATATTCTGTTGGTGTCTTTTCATTTTGTGTTTGTCTTTACACATTCCATTCTTCAATCTTCCTTTGTAATTGGAACCTTTTCATTTTCTGTTTGTCTCTATCTATACTTCTGGGCCACAAAATTCATTTATTGTTGTTGGTTACTTTTTGATTAAGCTGCTACAAAACAAAAAAAAAAAAAAAAGAATTTTCGTGCAAAAAAAAAATTCTAAAATTATATATTCGTGCAAAAAAAAAAAAAAAGATTGTGGCAGCATCTTTAATTACATTTCTTGAGAAATTGTGACTAGTTTTCTTTCTATTATAACACCTTCAACCCATTTCTAAAGCTTAAACCTTCTTCCAATTTAATTGTCATCGATCATCTGTGTTCTTTAAATCCTACTCTCTTACTTGATTGTGACGTTGGTCATTATTGCTTGAGTTTGGGTTTTGCTTTGGTTCTTAAAGGACATTGTTGGGAATACTAGAGTGGTAAAAGGCAAGAGAGAGAGATCATAAAAAAAAAAAGCCAAAAGTAGAGTGAAACACATTATTCTGAGTGTAAACACGTGAGGGAGTGTGTGAGGCTTCATTTGTTTATATTATCGTAATTTTGATTATTTTTTCAAGTGTTTGTATTGCAAAATGTCAGGAAATCAATCAGAAGCATATGGGGTAAATGGAGGAAGAGAAGAGAATATTAGTCCAGAAAATCAGAGGCAGCATATCGATATACAAACAACTTTGAGAGCAATGCAACAACAATTCGCAAGGATGATGGAGAAATGACAGGATGGAGAGAAACGATGGAAGAAGTTAGGAGAGAACGAATTGTTGGACCACGAAATGAACCTAGACGAGCAAGGGGAAATGGACATGAAAATGTGAGATCGGCTGATATGGATGAGTACATGGATGATAGAGATTATGTTGGATACAATGATGAACTTGACTATGAGCAAGGATACATTGAAAGGGATGTTGGTCAAAGAGGACGACGCAGACATCATCGAGGAGGTCATGCTGTTCGAAACTGGGAAAGAGTTGATAGAAACTTGGGAAGTATTAAAATGAAGATTCCATCATTTCAAGGTAAATCTGATCCAGAAGTTTATTTAGAGTGGGAAAAGAAAATGGAGTTAGTTTTTGATTGTAATCACTATTCTGAGGAGAAGAAGGTAAAGTTGGCAGTGACTGAATTTTGTGACTATGCAATATCTTGGTGGGATCAATTGGTGTCATCTCGGCGGAGGAATTGGGAAAGACCTGTGGAGACTTGGAATGAGTTGAAAAGTCTGATGAGAAAACAGTTTGTTCCTGATCATTATTATAGAGACCTACATCGCAAGTTGCAAGGGCTGTTTCAAGGGTCTAGATCAGTCGAAGATTATCACAAAGAGATGGAGACTATTATGACCAGATTAGATATTGAGGAAGACAGAGAGGTTACCATGGCACGATTTCTGAATGGATTACACAAGGATATAGCTCACGTAGTGGAGTTGCATCATTTTGTGGAGTTGGAAGATTTAGTACACAAGGCTATCTTGGTAGAGCGACAACTCAAATTTAAAGGGGCAACAAAGAACATTGTGGGATCAAGTGCGAGGCCAAGTTGGAGTAGGGACTACAAAGGCGACAAACTCAACTCTAAACCTAATTCTGAGCAACCTAGGTTTAAAAAAGAAGTGCCTAAATCAGCACCTAAAGATGGGGGCCAATCTAGTAGAAGTCGGGATATTAAATGCTACAAGTGTTTGGGTTTAGGTCACATAGCCTCGGAATGTCCCAATAGGCGCGTAATGTTATTGCAAGAAGATGGAGAGATAGCTAGTGAGAGTGAGGAGGAGACTATGACACCGGAATTAGAGGATGACAACAAAGATAATGAAGGGATAGAGTATGCTGTAGAAGGAGAAATTTTAGTAATTCGTCGTGCTCTTGCTTCACAAGTCAATGGAGATGACAAAGAACAGCAAAGAGAGAATATTTTTCATACTCGATGTCACGTGAATGGTAAGGTTTGCAGTTTGATAATTGATGGTGGAAGTTGTACCAATGTGGCCAGTACGATTTTAGTAGAGAAATTGAAGCTTCCATTGATCAAGCACCCTAAACCCTACAGATTGCAATGGTTAAGTGAATGTGGAGAAATGAAGGTTAATAAACAAGTGTTGATCTCCTTTTCCATTGGAAGGTATCATAATGAGATTTTATGTGATGTAGTTCCAATGCAGGCTGGTCATAGTCTTTTGGGAAGACCGTGGCAATACGATCAAAAGGTTAGCCACGATGGATTCAAGAATCAATATACTTTTGAAAAGGAAGGAAGAGTTATCACACTTGTTCCATTGTCACCCAGACAAGTTCTAGAAGATCAACTACGTCTTCAATGTGAGAGAGAAAAATGGAGTGGAAATAAGAGAGAAAATATGAGTGAAAATAAGAATGAAGAACAGAGAGAAAAAGTGAGAGAAAATCAGAATGGATTGAGAAATGAAAAGAAAAAGAGTGAGGAAGGGAGTAAGAACAAAAAAGATGTGATTCTATATATGAAAGAGAGAGAAGTAAGAAAAGCATTATTGGCAAGGCATCATATCTTACTCTTAGTGCCTAAGGAGAATTATCTAACTTTTGATGTTTCTTGCTTGCCTAGTGTCTTTGTTTCTTTGTTACAGGATTATGAAGATGTGTTTCCTGAAGATACGCCGGCTAGATTACCACCCGTAAGGGGTATCGAGCACCATATAGATTTTGTTCCAGGAGCTGTTATTCCTAATCGTCCAGCTTATCGAAGTAATCCAAAGGAGACAAAAGAATTGCAGAGACAAGTGGAAGAGCTAATGATTAAAGGATTCGTACGAGAGAGTATGAGCCCATGTGCAGTACCAGTTCTTCTAGTTCCAAAAAAAAGATGGGAGTTGGCGAATGTGTGTTGATTGCAGAGCTATAAACAACATCACGGTAAAGTATCGCTATCCCATACCTCGTTTAGATGACTTGTTAGATGAGTTGCATGATGCAAACATTTTTAGTAAAATCGATCTTAAAAGTGGGTATCATCAAATTAGGATGAGAGAAGGAGATGAATGGAAAACAGCATTTAAAACAAAGTTTGGCTTGTATGAATGGCTAGTTATGCCTTATGGTTTAACAAATGCACCTAGCACTTTCATGCATTTAATGAATTATGTTTTAAGAGCATTCATTGGGAAGTTTGTTGTTGTGTATTTTGATGATATATTGATTTATAGTCGATTTGTTGATGAGCATGCTAAACATGTTAAATGTGTACTTGATGTTCTTAGAGAACAAAAATTGTATGCTAACCTTCAAAAGTGTGTGTTCTGTTTGGATAGTGTTGTTTTCCTTGGTTATGTGATTAGTGCTGATGGTGTAAAGGTAGACAAGGAAAAGATTAAGGCAATCATGGATTGGCCAACACCTAAGTCAATCAAGGAGGTAAGAAGTTTTCATGGTTTGGCTTCATTTTATAGGCGTTTTGTTAAGAACTTCAGCACCATTGCTGCACCTCTCACTGAAGTTATTAAAAAGAATATTGATTTTTATTGGGGAGAAAAACAAAGTAAGTCTTTTGAATTAGTAAAAGAAAAATTGTGTGCTGCACCAGTTCTAGCGTTGCCTAACTTTTCTGTTGCTTTTGAGCTTGAGTGTGATGCTTCAGGTGTTGGAATTGGAGCTGTGTTAATACAAGAAAAGCGTCCTATAGCTTACTTTAGTGAGAAGTTAAGTGGAGCTGCATTGAATTATCCAACATACGATAAGGAGTTATATGCATTGGTTCGATCTTTGGAAACATGGCAGCATTATTTATGGCCCAAGGAGTTCATTATCCACACTGATCATCAATCCTTGCGGCATTTGAAAAGTCAAAATAAGTTAAACAAAAGACATGCAAGGTTGATGCAGTTTATAGAGACGTTTCTATATGTAATAAAGTATAAACAAGGCAAGGAGAATGTTGTGGCAGATGCACTTTCTCGCAGGTACGCTCTATTGAATTCGTTGAGTGCTAAAATGATGGGGTTCTCACATTTAATTGATCTGTATGAGAATGATTTGGATTTTGCTAAAGTATATGGTTTATGTAGTAAAGGTGGATTTCGGAAATTCTATAAGCATGATAAGTTTTTGTTTAAGGAAAATTAAATTTGCATTCCAGTAAGTTCTATGCGTGAGTTATTAGTGCATGAAGCTCATTGTGGAGGTTTGATGGGTCATTTTGGAACTAAACGTACACTTGACATTTTAAATGAGCATTTTTATTGGCCAAAAATGAAAAGAGATGTTCTACGTTTTTGTGATTGTTGTGTGACATGTAGAAAGGCAAAATCTAAGATTCAACCTCATGGTTTATATACTCCGCTCCCTGTTCCTAGTGAGCCATGGATGCATATTAGTATGGATTTTGTTTTGGGATTGCCTAGATCTAGAAATGGACATGATTCTGTTTTTGTGGTTGTGAATAGATTTAGCAAAATGGCACATTTCATTGCTTGTCACAAGACTGATGATGCTACACATATTGCAAATCTTTTCTTTCGAGATATTGCGCGTTTACATGGTGTTCCTAAGTCTATTGTATCAGATAGAGACGTGAAATTTCTAAGTTACTTTTGGAAGGTTTTATGGGGTAAGTTAAGGACTAAACTTCTCTTTTCTACAACGTGTCATCCTCAAACGGATGGACAAACTGAGGTTGTTAATCGAACACTCATACAGGTATTGCGCAGTGTTGTAGGTAAGAACTTGAAGTCTTGGGAAGAATGTTTGCCGTTGGTTGAATTTTCATATAACAGAATTGTTCACAGCACAACACATTTTTCACCTTTTGAAATCGTATATGGTTTTAATCCACTAACTCCTTTGGATTTGATTGAGATACCTGTGAATGAATTGAGTAGTCTGGATGGAAAAAAGAAGGCAGAACTTGTGAAACGCATCCATGCAAAGGTTCATGAGCACATTGAGAAAAGAAACAAACAGGTTGCTACTAGAGTTAATAAAGGAAGAAAAAAAGTTGTTTTTGAACCGGGTGATTGGGTTTGGGTGCATATGAGAAAGGAAAGGTTTCCCGAAAAAAGGCGATCAAAATTAGCTCCACGTGGCGACGGGCCATTCCAAGTTTTGAAAAGGATCAATGACAATGCTTACTCATTGGATCTACGAGGCGAACATAACATTTCTTATACTTTTATTGTTGCTGATTTATCTCCCTTTGATGTAGGATCTGATTCGAGGTCGAATCCTTTTGAGGAGGGAGGGAATGATAAGCTTGAAGAGGTGGATTCTATAGAAGCAAATCAAGAGGATACATCAATGGCTAAAGAAGATTCAATACAACTACCACAAGGTCCATTGACAAGAGCTCGAGCTAAAGCATTTCAAAAGGCTATTCAAAACTTACTTTGTGTTGAAAAGATTACTCAAAATGAAGAAGGAAGTTTTCAACGTTATTACACACTTATCGAAGCCTTAAATGAAGAGAATTCCGCTTGAGAAGATATATTACTTTATGGGCCGATTTGGTATTTGGCTTTCTTAGTTCAAGTTTATTATTTTTGCATAATTATTAGTGTTTTTCCATGCCCAAAGACATGTGTTAATGGGCCAAACAAATTTGGCTATTTTTGGGTTATTTTAGTGTTTCTTTTATGCCTACTATAAAAGGGGCAAGTTTATCTTTGTAAAAAGACCTACTATTATTTTTGGTGAATGCATTGTGAGAGTATTCTCCTCTTTGTTCTTGAATGAACCAAACCAAACTCAGTAAGAATTGATCAACTTGTTGTTTCATTTAGGAGTTGGGGTCTTTAGGACATAGTTTCCTACGGGTTTCTCTTCGATCACCTACTCTATTTCTTAGTTTCTGGGGTTCTTTTCCATATTTTGAGGGTTCTAAGGGTTTGCACCCAAAGGGTTTGCATCACAATTGTTTCGGACTGGGATCCTAGGTTTACTTCGAGGTTTTGGAAGAGTTTGCAAGGCTCTATGGGTAGAAAGTTAACGTTTAACACTGCAGAGTGTGAGAAGTACCGATTGAGCATGACATCCGAGGACTCGTCTGATTTTAATCTGTCGGATGATGGCGTATTAAAGTTTAGGCATAGATGGTATGTGCCTAATGACGAGGAGCTGAAGAAGGAAATTTTGACCGAGGCACACTCCTCGGCATACTCCGTGCATCCAGGAAGTACCAAGATGTATTGGGATTTAAAACAACATTTCTTGTGGCCTAACATGAAAAGAGAGGTTGTCAAGTACGTAGAAACCTGTTTGGTTTGTCAACAGTTTAAGGGAGAGCATCAAAAGTCGACAGGAACTTTGCAACCCCTGCCGATTCCAGAGTGGAAATGGGAGCAGATTTCTATGGACTTTATTGTAGGTCTGCCCAGAAATGCAAGGGGACACGACGGGATCTGGGTGATAGTGGATCGTTTGACAAAGTTGGCCCACTTTCTACCAGTTAAAATGACTTACTCCATGGATCAACTCGCCGAGCTTTATGTGCAGGAGATTGTTAGACTACACGGGGTGCCCATTTCGATAGTCTCCGACCGAGATCTGAGGTTTACTTCGAGATTTTGGAAGAGTCTGCACAAAGTTATGGGAACTCAGCTGTAGCACCCAGTTTCAAATAAAATGAATTTAACTTATCAATTAATGATGTGCATTTTCGTGAAAGGATTGGGAGAGTTATTGGTTAGGTTATTGAGTGACTAAGCAAGGGCATTTATGTAATTTGGCAATTTAGAAGTAGATAACCTATTTAAGGGAAGGGGTTTAGAGATTTATGCATTGTAGCCGCCATTGTTTCTTCATTTATTCCTTTCGGTGTCCAGCTCAAGCTCAGCGGAGCTCTCGGCGAATCTTCCACCAGACTCTTCGTCTATCTAAGTAAGTTTTTCCCCATTCTTATATTTTAGCAGTCAGATAGCCGAGGGAGTCCAATGCGAGGGTTTCAAGGATGCTATAGATGAGTATCAGTTTCAGTTTAGTGCAGTATCGGGAATGCATTATGACCAGAGTTCTCAATTAGTTTCCTTAGGTCTCTGGTTGAGTAGGATGAAGTTTAGTGAAGGATTAACTAATGATCGGTTTATGGATTTAGGTTCGAGCTAATTCCCGGAGGAGATTTCAATCAAACCGTCCAGAAGACCAGGTAAGTAAAGTATGCATGTGCCTTCGGGCCTACATCACAAAACAGTAGGGATGTGCATTTTGTGAATGATTTTGTATGTCATGCTTCATGTTTTTGAAAGATTACGAAAATAAATTTCCATGAAAGAATGGTAAGGTATGAACTGAATGTGACAGAAAAACTATTAAGGGAACTAATCGGCCCCTTAATTGAGTAGAGAATGTATGACATTGGGACAATTGATCCCACTCCCAAGGGAACAGAGGGATTAGATCAGCTATTAAGGGAATTCATCCGCCCTTAGGGATGTATGACATTGAGAAAATTGATCTACTTCCCAAGGGAACCGAGGGATCAGATCAGCTTATGAACGTATATGAATGTAACTTAGATGAAAAAGTAGAAACTGCATGTTTAGAAATTTATGTTTCAGCATTTCATTTCATTACTGCTTTACTTACTTAGCATTAGACTAATAGATAAGTTTTGTGATGTAGGTGTTGAGGATACTGCAGGTGAATTTCCTGAATGCTCAGATGATTAGAAGTGGTTGGAGGAGTACATTCATGCCTCGGCCTGGCAAACTGATGAGGCGGGTTAACTGTTGTCTGCTATGGTGTGGGTTTAGTTGATAATGTTTTAATTTGAGTATGATGAGTTTTCATGACAGTAGAGATTTTAATATTTCGACTATGTTTTGAGTTTTACTGATACTAGAGATCTGTGAGTTTTAAATATTGGTTTTTACTGGGTTTGAACAATACAATGTGAGTTGTTTCTGAATGGTCTTGATGAAATAAGTAAATTCCTTTCTGAATTGGTGTCGTGTATGTATAGCGAGAAGTAGTTGAAATGTCGCTCTTAATTCTATCGGAAGATGCCTTTGGAAAAGTCATCGGATGATGTAGGTTAATTCTATCGGAAGATGCCTTAAGAAAAGTCATCGGATGATGTAGGTTAATTCTATTGGAAGATGCCTTAAGAATAGCCATCGGATGATGTCTCAGTAAAGTCACCGGTACATGAGGTTTGTTCTATCGGAAGGTGTAGGTCAAAGTCCATCGGATGATGTCTCGGTAAACTCATCGGCAGATGCGTGCTGACGTCATCGGTAGATATAGGAGGATATTTTTGTCGTATAGTCATCGGAGGATGTAGAGTGTATTTTGTCGTTTGCGATCGGATGATGTTGGATAATTGATTGTCCGGCTGACGTCACCAGTAGGTACAGACTATCGAGAGATGTCTTTTGGCTGATGTCATCGGCAGAAGCCTTCTATCTTCTGTTTCTGCTTCTTCCGTTGACTTTATCAATCGGCAGATGTGTTTAACCTCTGCGACTTCTCTAGTATTTCGCTGTCTAAACTTAATTTTCTATTTGCCGATTGTTTCTTAACAATTCAAACAACATTTCGTAGTTTGTTTAACTTCATTGTTGTTCAATTGATTTCCGCTGCAAGCATTTAAATGTTTTGAAGTTTTTTTTCAAAAAAAAAAAAAGAATGTGAAATTTAGATTTTTGAGAGAGTTTTAAATTTAGTCCAAGGTTTCTTAGCTACGTACGGGCTTATGAGTAACAAACCGGGTTCAAATAACTCGGGGCGTTACAGTATGGTATCAGAGACATTCAGTTAAACCGTTCAAAAGATTACTCATCAGTGCCAATCGTTGCATGGAAGTACTCCAACAACTGTAAGTGTTTACCTTAACCTTAACTACTAGATATTTAAGAGTGTAATTAACCTTGTACAGGAATATAGCAAATGTCTAGACGATCCGGAAGACCAAGGTTGCCAAGAGAGATACCAAGTCCGAGGCGAGAGGAGGACTCTAGTGTAATTAGGCAGCTGACAGAATTGATGCGTCAGCAGACTGATATAGTACGTCAACAGTCTGATCAATTAGGAGTGCTGTTGAGCCAGGAGACACAAGGAAGTGCCAACTCGGGTTCTAGCAGTGAACATTCTGGAGATAGATTCCGGAGACTAAGACCACCCACGTTTGATGGACAGTCAACTGATCTAGTTATTGCTGAGGGATGACTTAGAAAAATTGAGAGTATGTTTAGGTGTGCCAATATTGGAGAAGAGGACAAAGTCACGTTGGCCATGTTCCATTTGGTTGGTGAAGCTCAACTCTGTTGGGAAACAATTGAGACCACCACTGACATTCTGACTATGACTTGGTCACAGTTTAAGGACATCTTCTATGAGAAATATTTTAATAGCACGGTCCAAACCGCAAAGAAGTTGGAGTTTCTGAACTTGAAGCAGACAGGGTCGGTGGCAGAGTACAGTAGGCAATTTGAGTCCTTGTCCAGGTTTGCTGGACATTTTGCTCATAGGGACAAGGATAAGGTGTTCAAATTTGTGCATGGACTGAAGCCGGAGATTTATCGAGGAGTCAAATTCTGTGGCATTAAAGGCTTGACATTTAGTGAAGTTGTGCCCACTGCTCTTGAAGTGGAAGAAGCCGAAAGGAAGTGTGCTGGACCAAAAGAGATTTCGCAAAAGTTTATCCAGCCACACCATCAGAGGGGAGCGAAGAGGCCAAGTGAAGGCCAAAATAACCAAGGATCTGGAAAGAAGGTACTGAATACCCAGAAGTTCCCTCAGTGCCCGAAATGTTCAAAGAATCACTTAGGGGAGTGTAGATTTGGATCGGGTCAGTGCTTCAACTGTGAAGAGGTTGGACACTTGTACAAGGATTGCCCAAAGCCCCGGGTCATTCGATGTTTCCATTGCAACAAGGTTGGCCATGTCAACAGAGACTGCCCAGCCTTGAAGGGCGGACCTGCCAAGATTAAACCAAGAATATTCTCCATGATGGAGTCAGGTGATGAGGACCAGCCTGCTGTAGTGTCAGGTACTATACTGATCAACTCTATGCCTGCTTTTACTTTGATAGATTCGGGTGCAACTCACTCTTTTATAGCCTCTACATTTGCCGATAAGTTAGATGTACGGTTTACTCCTACTGAGCATGTGTTTAACGTAGCATTACCCTCTGGTGAACGCATGCACTCCAATCAAGTGATGCCTGATAGTGTTGTATTGGTAGGAAACATGAATTTTCCTGCCGATCTCATTGTTATGGACATAATGGGATTTGATGTGATCTTAGGAATGGATTGGTTGTTTAAGCATTATGCCACAATAGATTGTAGGACTGGAATTGTTAGTTTTCAACACCCTGGAGGTTTAAACCATACCTTCCAAGCTCTGAAGAAGAGTAAGGAAATGACTGTAATGACTTCTGTTAGTTGTAGACCCTCCCCCTGCAGAGAGTATTTGTGCTTTTTGGCCAGTGTCTTAGACACACAACTAGTAGAAAAAACGAGCCCCGAAAACGTTTTAGTTGTCCAAGATTTTCCGGAAGTATTCCTAGATGACCTTCCTGGCTTGCCACCAGATAGGAAAATTGAATTTGTGGTAGACGTTTACCCCGGCGCCGAGCCTGTGTCCAAAAATCCATATAGACTAGCACCAACAGAACTTAAAGAATTGAAGAAACAGTTAGAGGATTTGTTGGAGAAGGGGTTCATACGCCCTAGCTTTTCACCATGGGGTGCACCTGTCCTTTTTGTCAAAAAGAAAGATGGATCAATGCGTATGTGCATTGATTATAGAGAGTTGAATAAGTTAACTGTCAAGAACAAGTACCCTTTGCCGAGGATTGATGATTTATTTGATCAGCTTAAGAGTGCAAGAGTTTTCTCTAAAATTGACCTTAGGTCCGGTTATTACCAGTAGAAGGTTAAATCTAAAGATATCCCAAAGACTGCCTTTCGCACAAGGTATGGACATTATGAGTTTTTGGTTATGTCTTTTGGTTTGACTAATGCGCCAGCAGCCTTCATGGATCTCATGAATAGGGTGTTTCACGAGTATTTGGACAAGTTTGTCATCGTTTTCATAGATGACATTTTAATCTATTCTAGAACTAAGGATGAGCATGCAGGACACCTAAGCTTGGTGTTGGAGTTGCTGAGGCAGCACCAACTTTATGCCAAATTCTCTAAGTGTGAGTTTTGGTTGGACAGAGTTCACTTTCTTGGTCATGTGATCTCTGGAGATGGGATAACTGTTGATCCAGCCAAGGTTCAAGCTGTTAAGGAATGGCCCCAACCAAAGAATGCTACGGATATCAGGAGTTTCCTTGGATTGGCAGGATATTATAGGAAATTCATCGAGGGATTTTCAAAGATTGCTACACCCCTTACTATGTTAACAAGGAAAAATGTAAAGTATAATTGGACTGATAAATGTGAATCCAGTTTCCAGACCTTGAAATAAAAACTAACCAATGCTCCAATATTGACTCTTCCTGTCGAAAATAGTAAATTCAGTATTTATTGTGATGCTTCCAAAATTGGACTAGGTTGCGTGTTTATGCAAGATGGAAAGGTTATAGCTTATGCTTCTAGGCAGTTAAAAGCACACGAAAAGAATTACCCTACACATGACTTAGAATTAGCTGCTGTGGTTTTTGCATTAAATATTTGGAGGCACTATCTGTATGGACAAACTTGCGAGATATTTTCGGATCATAAAAGTCTGAAATACATTTTCACGCAAAAGGAACTAAATATGAGGCAACGTAGGTGGTTAGAGTTTGTCAAAGATTATGATTTTGAGATTAAGTACCACCCTGGCAAGGCGAATGTGGTGGCTGATGCTTTGAGTAGAGTGACTCCTTCAGTCTCTACATTGATTCTAGACATATCGATAGCTTTAGAGATGGAATTCCAAAGATTTAACCTGGAAGCTGTGTCTAGTACGACGGCTATGATTGCGGCCATATCTTTAAGGCCTACCATTTTGGGGAAAATAAAGGAAGTTCAGATGAATGACGCTGAATGAAATAAGTATAAGTTGTGCATGGATTCTACTAACAAGTCGGATTTCAACTGCTCAGTTAATGGAATCCTCAAGTTTCGAAATAGATGGTTTGTACCGGCTGATACTGATCTTAGGAAGGGAATCCTATCTGAGGCACATTCTTCTAGACTTTCTGTTCATCCTGGAAGCACGAAAATGTACAGGGATCTCAAGCAACATTATTGGTGGCCTGGTATGAAAAGAAGTGTGGCGGAGTATGTAGAGTCATGTCTGATCTGCCAGCAAGTCAAAGCTGAACATCAGAGGCCTGCTGGGACATTGCAACCTTTGCCAGTTCCTGAATGGAAATGGGAACAAATAACTATGGATTTTGTTATAGGATTACCTAGAACAACAAAAGGTCATGATGCAATTTGGGTAATAGTTGATCGTTTAACCAAATCTGCTCACTTTCTGCCAATAAAGGTAACAAACTCGATGGATTAACTGGCTGAGTTGTATGTGCACGAAGTTGTTAGACTGCATGGAGTCCCAAGCACCATAATTTTAGACCGAGACTCCAGGTTTACATCTAAGTTTTGGAAAAGCTTGCACAAGGCTATGGGAACACAGCTTAGTTTTAGCACAGCTTTCCATCCCCAAACAGATGGACAATCCGAAAGGACCATTCAAACATTGGAGGATATGCTCCGTGCATGTGTACTAGACTTTCAAGGTTCATGGAACAAATACTTGTCCTTGGTAGAATTTTCTTATAACAACAGTTTTCAGGCAACGATAGGCATGGCGCCATGCGAGGCATTATATGGACGAAAGTGCAGATCTCCATTATATTAAGATGAGGTTGGAGAAGCACAATTGATTGGTCCTGACATTGTGCAGTAGACAGTGGAGAAGATTGCTCTTATCCGACAAAGAATCATAACAGCTCAAAGCCGACAGAAAAGCTATGCAGACAAAAGACGAAGAGAATTAGAATTTGATGTTGGTAATGAAGTTTTCCTTAAGGTGTCACCTTTCAAAGGAGTTGCGAGATTTGGAAAGAGGGGCAAGTTGAACCCCAGATTTATTGGACCGTTCACTATTCTGAAGAGAGTTGGGAGAGCAGCCTATCAGTTGCAGCTACCGAATTCTATGGAGGGGATACACAGTGTGTTCCATGTTTCTATGCTAAAGAAATGTGTTAGAGATTCATCACAGATTGTGGAACAACAGAACATTGAAGTCCTTCCTACTCTTACTTATGAGGAGAAACCAGTAAAAATCTTAGATCATGCAGTAAAAGTATTACGCAACAAAGAGGTTCCACTGGTAAAAGTCTTATGGCATAACCAGAACATTGAGGAAACAACATGGGAGCGCCAACAGGACATGATGGACCAATATCCGGAACTATTCAGGTACTGAATTTTGAGGACAAAATTCTTTTAAGGAGGGTAGATTGTAGCACCCGGTTTCAAATAAACCGAATTTAACTTATCAATTAATGATGTGCATTTTCGTGAAAGGATTGGGAGAGTTATTGGTTAGGTTATTGAGTGACTAAGCAAGGGCATTTATGTAATTTGGCAATTTAGAAGTAGATAACCTATTTAAGGGAAGGGGTTTAGAGATTTATGCACTGTAGCCGCCACTGTTTCTTCATTTATTCCTTTCGGTGTCCAGCTCAAGCTCAGCGGAGCTCTCGGCGAATCTTCCACCAGACTCTTCTTCTATCTAAGTAAGTTTTTCCCCATTCTTATATTTTAGCAGTCAGATAGCCGAGGGAGTCCAATGCGAGGGTTTCGAGGATGCTATAGATGAGTATCAGTTTCAGTTTAGTGCAGTATCAGGAATGCATTATGACCAGAGTTCTCAATTAGTTTCCTTAGGTCTCTGGTTGAGTAGGATGAAGTTTAGTGAAGGATTAACTAATGATCGGTTTATGGATTTAGGTTCGAGCTAATTCCCGGAGGAGATTTCAATCAAACCGTCCAGAAGACCAGGTAAGTAAAGTATGCATGTGCCTTCGGGCCTACATCACAAAACAGTAGGGATGTGCATTTTGTGAATGATTTTGTATGTCATGCTTCATGTTTTTGAAAGATTACGAAAATAAATTTCCATGAAAGAATGGTAAGGTATGAACTGAATGTGACAGAAAAACTATTAAGGGAACTAATCGGCCCCTTAATCGAGTAGAGAATGTATGACATTGGGAGAATTGATCCCACTCCCAAGGGAACAGAGGGATCAGATCAGCTATTAAGGGAATTCATCCGCCCCTTAATCGAGTAGAGGATGTATGACATTGGGAAAATTGATCCACTTCCCAAGGGAACCGAGGGATCAGATCAGCTTATGAACGTATATGAATGTAACTGAGATGAGAAAGTAGAAACTGCATGTTTAGAAATTTATGTTTCAGCATTTCATTTCATTACTGCTTTACTTACTTAGCATTAGGCTAATAGATAAGTTTTGTGATGTAGGTGTTGAGGATACTGCAGGTGAATTTCCTGAATGCTCAGATGATTAGAAGTGGTTGGAGGAGTACATTCATGCCTCGGCCTGGCAAACTGATGAGGCGGGTTAACTGTTGTCTGCTATGGTGTGGGTTTAGTTGATAATGTTTTAATTTGAGTATGATGAGTTTTCATGACAGTAGAGATTTTAATATTTCGACTATGTTTTGAGTTTTACTGATACTAGAGATCTGTGAGTTTTAAATATTGGTTTTTACTGGGTTTGAACAATACAATGTGAGTTGTTTCTGAATGGTCTTGATGAAATAAGTAAATTCCTTTCTGAATTGGTGTCGTGTATGTATAGCGAGAAGTAGTTGAAATGTCGCTCTTAATTCTATCGGAAGATGCCTTTGGAAAAGTCATCGGATGATGTAGGTTAATTCTATCGGAAGATGCCTTAAGAAAAGTCATCGGATGATGTAGGTTAATTCTATTGGAAGATGCCTTAAGAATAGCCATCGGATGATGTCTCAGTAAAGTCACCGGTACATGAGGTTTGTTCTATCGGAAGGTGTAGGTCAAAGTCCATCGGATGATGTCTCGGTAAACTCATCGGCAGATGCGTGCTGACGTCATCGGTAGATATAGGAGGATATTTTTGTCGTATAGTCATCGGAGGATGTAGAGTGTATTTTGTCGTTTGCGATCGGATGATGTTGGATAATTGATTGTCCGGCTGACGTCACCAGTAGGTACAGACTATCGAGAGATGTCTTTTGGCTGACGTCATCGGCAGAAGCCTTCTATCTTCTGTTTCTGCTTCTTCCGTTGACTTTATCAATCGGCAGATGTGTTTGACCTCTGCGACTTCTGTAACACCCGAGTTACGACTAGGTAATTTTCCCAACTGAATTAACGGTCATGAATATTTAATCTTCGCGGCTTAGAATTTTATGACAAGTTTAATTAATTATATGTGGATTTTAACTAGGTTGAGTGGCAAGGTTGTAATAATGGAAGATTGAGGTCATTATTTAAAGAAAATGGAAAGGATTCAAATCTCAGTAACCCACTGTAGCCGACACCATCCATTCTCGACGATTTCTTCTCTCCCAAGCTCCTGCTCTCTGTCAGCTGGAAATTTCCCTTCCGACAATCGAATTCCTTGCCATTTCTCGCATACTCTACGCTCGAGGTATGAGTTAGGCAATGTAGTTACCAGTTAATCGTTTAGATCTGTTTTCAGCTTAAACCGTAGCTCAAATCCTTAAACAACAGGGTAATAATATAGTTCATTGTTAATCTGAGAGTGGTAATGTCATTTCGAATCAGTTTTGGACATTTAAAGAACAATCAACCCTGAGTGACCAATAGTCGAATCTGTCTATTTCAGTTCTTGGATTTTAGATTTTCACAGAGCGTTAGACTAAGGATTCGGAATGGCTTTGCCTATTAGACCCTAGGATGACTTGAGGATAGAACTTTTAGGACTTTGTTTTAACTACTGCAGTGTGAATGTTTTAGGTGAAGAAGTTTGAAGAGAAAGAGCTCAAAGTGCTAAGGAGACCAGGTAAGTGAATGCATAGGTTTCCCGGTCAATAGGACCCTACATCAAAGGATGCTAGGTAGAAACTCATACGATAATCAGTAGTTCTTTCATGTTACTGTCTAGCATTTATGTTGATGAGCAGTCCGATGGTAAGTTTTCACACTGGATGATTGTTCTGTCCTATAGCTAGGATGAGTTAAAGAATCCCATGCTCATGCATTATCAATGTTTTATGCACACAAAAATGTTTTAAAAGCATGTTTTCTCATGAACAAGATAAGATGATAAAATCCCTACAACGTGGATGAGTGACGGTTGGGGGCGGTTCGGCGTATGTCACAGTCCGCAGTAGGACATATGAATACGACCCGCAGTAGGGACCATGATCAAACTCACTGTCGAACCCCCTTTACCAGCACAAATCCTCTCTCATCCCACACAACATGAACAATGATATGAATGATGAAGATGGTTCAGCGATATGAACTATGATACGAATGATGAATGTGGTTCAGTGATATGAACTATGATATGAAAGATGAATACGATCTATGATTATGAATGATGAATACGAACAAGAACATGAACCGGAAATGATTTATGAGCATGTTTTCTCTGAATTATGCATTTATGCACTCGTGATAGTATTGCATTCCTTACTAAGCCTTAGGCTTACAGTTACACCTTATGATGTAGGTGAAGAACATTCAGGTGAGGATTTCAAAATCAATGAGGATGTTTAGGATTGGCTGCTGGATGGTGTTCAAGGTGCAAGTCTGTGGCTGGATGGCGATGGAAACTCTAGTTTATGCTCTATGAACGTTAGTAATGATTTTTAATATAGAAGTATAAATGGAATGAAGTTATGTTATGGTACTGGGATTTTAAATTGTCTGGTTGGTTACTGAATTGAGGATGATACAATTTATTGAATATCTAGATTTCCGATATATGTACTCTGAGGGAATCATTGATTTCTGTTTACAGAAATGTTAAGTCTAGAAAGTTTGAGACTTGTTCATGATTATGTCTATCGGGTGATGCAGGAGTGGTGTGTTTTCTATCGGTAGATGCAGAGTGTTTTCTATCGGTAGTGGTAGTATGTCATCAGTCGGTAAATATAAAGGATTTCTTTTGCTATCGGTAGAAGTGGTGAGATTTCTGCCGGTAGATACAGTGTGTTTCTATCGGGTGATGTAGTAGTGTTTTTCCCTGCCGTCTAGTCATCGGTAGATGCAGTTTGTTTATCTTCCTGCTAACGTCATCTGCAGCGTGTATTTGTAATACCTTTTAACTTTTGGAATCCAAGAATAGTAATGTCAATCCACATCGATTCTGGACATTAGTAACCAACGCAGATTTAATCGATAGTTGAACCTGTTTGTTTT